>CABFVZ010004837.1:0-25371 GCA_902151445.1 Timema monikensis | reverse complement strand
CATCATATAAATATTTCAGAAATAATTTAAATAAACAAGTTTTGCTCCTATGTGTAGATATTTTTTTTTAATTTTGAAAGATAAAATAGGTTTTCGTAAAGATGTTTGCCTCTTTCATTAGTGTCAGATCATGTCCTTTCTCAATGAAGCTTCCTGATTTAGATCTATTACATGGCTATCATTTAACTCTCCTGTTACCTGCATCAGTGGTCGTGTGGTCTAACATGTAGCTCTCATGTTAGAACACGACGGAAATTAAGGGTTGAATGCCGGTTGGGGGAGCTGAAGCTCTTTTTTTCTCAAATTGTTTATAATTTTTTCTCAAATCAAATGTCGGTACACATCCTATAAAAGTCTACCTTTCTCATCCCTACCCATTTTACGTATTGAATGTATGCTTTAAGCCCAAATGGATACTAAGACACAATGGAAAAAAAACTCTACTCTTGTGATGCAAAAGATTAAGCTTATAATTAAATATCGAATGTTTTGAGTTTAAATTCAGGTTATTATTATGGTTTATAACAAAAGTAAAGGCCTATATAGATGAATTATAGTTTATGTATCTATAAATAAATTATATAGCTGTTGCCCGCGGCTTTGCTCGCGTGGAAGTTGATTATATACAAATAAGAAAATATACATATGTATTTACAGATTAATTTAAAATATTACGTTACGTTGATGACCATAACTTGACCTCAGATCAAAAATAATGCAAGTCCGATACAAACTTTCACCCCCTTTTTCATCCCTTATTAAATAAAATTTCCAAAATTCCTGAAACATGTATTTATTTGTTTTACGTCAATAACCGAAATACAAAATTTTGTTTATGTAACTTTCAAAATGACGGACTTTCATACATATTATCATCCCCTATTTTGACCCCTTTGGGGTGGAATTTTCTAAAATCCTTTCTTAGTGGGTGCCTACATAACAAAATGAATATACAGTCCGAATTTCATGCTTGTAGCCTTGATAGTTTGCGCTCGGCGATGATGAATCAGTCAGTCAGTCAGTCAGGACATGTTATTTTATAAGTATAGATTAAATAAATTAATTAGAACGTTCAACAACAAGGCATATTAGGAGTTTCATTAATCTTAAAATTAAAGATAGGTAGATATTCACAAGCACTAGTGCAAAGAGTATGTGGGGAAATCATAGTGATAAAATTAGATTTAAAAAAAACCTCCCCAATTCAATCGGCGAATGTTTTAACTTTGACCTCCAAATCTATTGCGTAGCCTCATAGCATGGTGTAACAAAAAAAAAATGCATACTACCTGTTCGAGATAGCCATATTTAGATTCACTAACAATGTAGGAATGAGGAAAGTAGAATTTCGAGGAAACGTACCACCATTTTTTAGAGAAGGAGTGTGGGAAAGAAGAGTGAAAAACAATTTAAGCAAAATCACCTGCAGTAAGCCCGATCACCTGATTTGATGGCCACATGGTCTAAGATGTCCCTCTCGACCAGACTGCCGCATGTCGGGGAGATCAGGGTTCAATTCTCGTCCGAGTATACTGAGGGTGATTTTTCCTAAATGGTTTTCTTATCTCTATCGATCTACACGCAAATATGGGTACAATTCCTCTAAATTCAACCTACTTCATCTGACACATTAGTGTAATTAGTGAACATTGTGCGTAAAGCTCAAACAGGTAGTAAAACACAAAAAAAGAAAACTCTGCTTACCATGGCAACACGCCATGCCACGCCACTGAAGAGCATAGGCCTATTACGTACTAAAAATAGTGTAAAAGGTTGTCAATCTGTCAGTTCCTCACCGTGACCCTGATCTTGCTCCCCAGTTGCACCAGCTCCCGTCGTAGACCCTCTGTCAGGACGGTCACAGCGTGTTTGGAAGCCGAGTAGGGGACAATTCCAGGAAAATTCACCAGGCTGTGGCCAGCCACGCTGCACAAATTATAATAAAGTCATGCTCAAAGTAGGTTGGTTGGTAGCAGTGATAAAAAGAGACACATGGAGTAATCAGGCAATCATCACTTTTCACATCTATTGTGTTACTTTACTTTTACGTGATCGGGTACTGGTGTCCGCACGCTACTACAACTCTTCCCCTACACTCGGTCCTGTATTTTTCTCATTGCCTCCAATTTACACCTATAACTATTTGCACCAGTCCTTGCGTATCCCATCGCTCCACATTATACTGGGCCTACCAAGTGGTATCCTTCCACAGGGAACAAAATACAGTAGCTTTACGGGCCACTTATGGAAGTTCATCCGCGTGATATGCCCTGTCCACACCCATCAGGTCCACGATGTTCGGGCTGCTGTACATTTATTCCAGCTCTCGATCGTACTGGATCCGTCATTCCCCCATGGTAGCGTCTTGTATCGGACCGAAGATATTCCGTAGAGCTTTCCGTTTGAAAACTAGGAGATTGTTGAAATATTGTTTTCAGGGACTCAACGTCTCGCTACTACCATTCAGCACAACGGGTTGGATCAGCGTCCTGTACAGTTTGAACAGTATCTACAAGCTGCGCGACTTTTTATCAATTGAATTAAACTGTAGTAACTGCAGTTTCCGGCTTTCATCTTCTACCTTGATTTCTTTCTCGAACGACGAATACTCTGTAAAAATCACCTCCAGTTATTTGAACCCATATACCCTTTATATGTTCGGTTCCCGACTGACAGCGGTTGGATTCGATTTCCTGCAGAAATTCATTTGGAGGTATCGGTCATCGCTTCACTCACAAGAAACCCTATCTTGCTCGCAGCTGACTCCAGAGTATCACTCATCCTCATCAGTTCCTCCTTGGATCTGACCAACAGGGTGGAGTTTCTCTCAGAAAAAAAAAAAAAGTGTCTCAATGCTAAGACCTAACCTCAGCCGCTGTAAAGGCTTCTTATTTTTAACCCCGCATCGGTCGAGACAGGAACCAATTATTATCAGCGAAAGGAAGTTACCACCCGGTATTGGGTGCGAGAACCGGAAGACGGTGAAGGTGAGTACTAAGAAAACAACGTACTGTGACAGTCTCAATGAAAAGTTCATGGTACAAAAAGAAACGTCAAAAATAACGCCTGGTTTATTTGGTTACAAAAAAGTATTTAAAGAAGGGAGGTCCTTCCCGTCCGTACCAGCGTATATTCTGCCGAATAATTAGATTCTAACATCCACTTGTACGTGTGACAAAATAACACGCATATTACCCGCTTTGGTGGCCGCATGATCTAAGGCGCTACTCTCGCAGTAGACTCGACTGCCGATGACGGTAATATCGAGGTTCGAATCTCAGTTGGGTGTACTGAGGGTGGTTTTTCCAAAATGATCTATTATCCATCCTCCAAGCAAATGTGGGTACACTTCCTTTATAGCCTACCTAATTCCTAAAATCATTCGTGTAATTAGTACATAAGTATATAACTCAAACGTTTAGTTAGACGCGGTGCTAAGGGGGAAAAAAACCCACGCATAGCCCCAAACATTAAGGAGACATTCTTAAATTATGTAAGGTTTTTTTGGGGGTTCTTGAGTATTTTATACGTTTTCTTATGTGGAGGGAGGGGGTGTCAAAATCCCTCTTAGGGTTTTTATCATGGTTTATGGTGGGAAGGTATCTATAGTAAACAAATATTTATTTTTTTCAGAAAATTCTTAAATGTTTTAATTTCATCCTTTGAACTACCCCACTTTAATCATTATTTTTCCCTGATTTATAAAATAATTGAGATATGAGTTCATATTTTGCACAAAGATAGTTAATTACAATACACATGACAAGTGACTTTACGTTTCAATAATAATAAAAATAATAAAATTAAATAGTTAAAACGAGTAAAATAATCAAATTTACAAATCGTAAAAGAATATTTAAGTGTGGAAATGGAAATAAAATTTTCTGTATTTTAAGGATATCTTCTAAGGGCATAGTACGAACACAACGAAAAAGGTAGAGTCGCGTCCACTCATGCTAAGACGGGAGTTGAACCAAGAATCCTCACCCCTGGCTCAAGCCAGTTGGAGTGCGAGTATCCCGATATTGCACAGTGTAGCGGGTGTGCCAGAAAGAAAACTATCGTTGAAATCTGTCTTGAGTTACTGTGGATTCACACGTTCATATAAAAAAACAAGGGTACAACTGAAACGTGGTCACATGACGAGCTCTGAACCAATATGAAATCAGCGCCAACCGAGTAGGTCGTTCAGTACTAGTTGAAAATATCTCAGCTTTGGCCATGTTTCTTAATACTAATCTGCGTTGAAGAACCAAATGTCAAAACCAACCTATCTATATCCGTGCGCATGCTCACAAACCAACAGACTCTATACACGTAAGTTCCTACGCAGAAAGCTGTGTCTACTGTTATCCAATGATTTGGAATAACTCTTTAAATAAGAAGTGTGTGTTTTTTGTTCTCGTTCTGTGTTGATTGGTTTCACTTCAAAACACAGTATGATCATAATTTAAAAAAATTTGTTTAGCCACTAGAAAATTCAGGCGTGGCTTAAAGCGCTGGGCGAACCTATCGGCCGCCAAGGGTACCATCTGGAGGGAGGTGCCAAACTGAGCACCAAACTTGTGTAACGTATTCGGGGTGTAATTAAAAAAGTAATCTCCAAGCCAAACCTAACAAATACAAACGTAACCCAACCTGGGTGAAATAGTTGAGTTGCTAAGTACAACAATAGTTTTTGGTAATCCTTTTTGTGTTTAGGATGTAGTGCCACGCTTAAGAAAATTTACATCCACTATCTTGTAAAAATTGTTTCCTAAAACTCTTAAGTAATTATCTCGAAAACTGTTCTTTATATCCAAGTGTTTCTATAATAAAAAATAAAGCAGAGAATATTGTCTTTAAAATATACTATTATAGTTGTGTTTGTTTTTGTAATCATCAAAGTTTTCATACAAACTTAGCGTGAAACGTTTGCGTATGATTACCATTTGTGGAATTTTCCTATTATGGCTCAAGGTTGAGGTTTGAAATGGTTATGTTTGGGGATTATTTACTTTCATGCCCAGCAGCCAAGGCTACGATAGGTTTAGGAATTAGTTTTTTATGTGTTCCTATTGTCCCCGATTATATAGAGGTGACAAAAACAAGCCCGTCCGGGCAAAACATATGCCTTGGGACACCCCTGAGAAAATTAGATATATTGATAACCAGTTGTTTTAAGTTTGTTTTGTAAAGCATCAACATATATTTCTGTTTCCATGTGGATTGCTGCGCCAATCAAGTAGATCATGCTCTCAATTTTTGGCCAACTTATGAATGAAGCGTTTGCCAGTCTAATGACGGAAATAATTTCCTACTTAAAACATTCATATCCGTGCCTCGTGTATTACCTATTGACTAGGTAGAGATGCTAATAAAATCACCAATCTACAAAAAACTGTGGTATTGAGATTACCTGTTGATATGTATAATGTGTCCATCGTCCACTCCTTTCTCCTTCATCAACTTGAAGGCTTCTCTGGTGCAGATACTGAGGCCTATGACGTTTAAGTCAAAAATCTGTTTCCATTGGGATGTCTCTCCCCCTGTACGTTTATAAAAAACATAAATCAGAAAAATCGCAATGACTCTTGTATTTTAACAGAGTGACAGCACCATTGGGGGTCTGATTATCTAATGCAGTATTTCTCAAATTTTTTAGAAATGTGACCCAAATTTTTAGAACAGGTTTTCAAGACCCATCTAGCTTTAATGAACATGAGGGAAGAAGGGGGGGGGAGGGAATTATTTATTTTACTCTTTTTTTAATTTATCCGTGTCTGTAAGTGCCTTATTTCTTCCTTTTATTTTTTTGTGTTCCCATTTTTTCATGATTTTCTTTTACTGGTAACGAATAATTATAAAATTATCCCACTTCAAAAAGTTTCCATCACCCACCAAAAATGGCTCTCAACCCACCAGCTGGTCGTAAGATACAGTTTATGAATCCTCTGGTCTAACGTGTTTGACTGTATTGCTGCTGTTGGGGAGATCCAAGTTCGAATCTATTCCGATTGCACTGGAGTAGTTTTAAACAGGTGAATACTGTGGTTTTCACAGCCTCTCTGGGAGTTAATGTGGGTGTACATACACCCCACTACCTACCCTTATGACTAGATTCAACCGTTAATAACCATGCTGTTAGCTTAAAAAAACAACTTAATACCTCACCTGTTAGCATACTCAAATGAAGAACTCCGGCGTTATTGACGAGTACGTCAATCCTACCCAGGTTCTTCTTGATCCAGTCAAATGCGGCCAGGATATCTTCCTCTTTAGTCAAATCACCCTTCAGCGCATGTAACTTACCAGGGGCACCTTTTAGCTCTGCAGATAGTTCCTGAAATATGGGTATATATGTTTATGGCACTCGTTATATCCGAAAAAGTAAATTTTTAGAAATTTGTATGATGGATTATATTCTACCGAACAACGTTGTAAATTATAGCCAGAACTAGAATTTTTATGGGCCCTGTCATTACAAAAGAAAGGTTGTGAAAAATTCAGTTTAATAAACTCTTTCAACTCAATAAATTGACGCCTTCATTGGTGGTCCCGTAGTCTATGGCCTTAGGCTCGCAATAAAAAGCCAAACTATCGGCTATCAGAAGGTTGAGATTTGAGTCTCGTTTGAATGTGCTAGGGTTAAATTACTTTATATGGAATGTGACTTTGTAATTTTCCCATCCCACTTCATACTAATGCGGGTGCACTACTTCTGACCATCATTTTCATCCCAAGCTTATACTTTTATCCCTATTTGGGTTATGGGGAGAGGGGGTCTAATGCTCTAGATCTGACCATTAGACCTTACTATACCTCTGATATCCTGGGCTAAGGAGGAATTCATTTCTGAGCTGGAGACACCATTAAGGTGAATTCCATTATCCCCAGATGGTCCCGGTGCCAGAGAGACTGATGCTTGCATCGGTTACCTACAAGTGCTCGGAGTGGCCCTGCGGACTGATATGCCTCCGTTAGACTACTTTCGTTATAATCAGTACACAGGGCTGGGCCGAAAGCCCACGTCACGAGCTTGCTCGAGGCTGCGACCCAGAAATGGGCTGGACTCTCAGGAGCAGTGAGTTTAATCGCCAACGAGTGATGGCGTTAGCAGCGTGATGGGGTTCGGGCCTTCGGGTCCGGGCTCTTGGGGTTCCGGGCCTGTGGGCCTGGGCCTCGCAATTCGTACGCACAAGGAGTGGGGGATTACTTTCCCACGCGCAATGGGCGTAATCCCATTCCCCTACACAAGGTAAAGAGGGGAGATTTCAAGGTCGCTTCTGTGAGTGGAAATAAATAGCTCCGGTTAACACCCTGGATAGGTGGGAGGCACGTAGTCCCCCTAACGTTTAATATGGTTTTCCGTTTGGCAGTAGTATTAAAAGTGACATTCGTCATAAGGTCCGTGAGTGTGGTGGCAATTACTCTTTATTATTACCCTACCATCAGAATCGTCTAGAACATAAATGTGAAAACCTTAGAAACCTAGTTGCAATCAATAGGCCAAGATCAGGTTAGAAAAAAAGTTAAGACGCGAACAGTGGCGGCTCGTGTATAGGTACTGCGTAACTGCAGCACCCCCTATTTCCACTTGATATTATCGATAACATTTAATATGAGTCCTTTTTTCTTTAATTCTTTCTTTATTTTTGTAGTACAAAATATATTCCTTAAGCTTAATGTCAGTACTTCAGTAGCCATCCCCCACTTTATGAAAAAAGATACAAAAATCTTTGTATGGAACTGTGCGCTTCACAGTGCCAGTGACGTGGTGTTTGTTGTGCGCATGCGCACATATAAGAGGGTGGTGAAGGTGGGACCGATTTGATTAATTTTTTTTCTGTTATTTTATTTAACAGAAAGACGAAATGTGCTTGCAGTACTTTCAATGGAGAAAAATTTCCTCAATTTTCATCCAGTGATCAAGGAGAAAATTATTGAACTTTTTGCGCAAATTAAAACAATAGAATAGATTTTATTTTTAAATGAATAGATCATGCTTGAACTGTAACAATTTAAGTTAAAGTAAGTAAAAAAGTTTGGTTTTTTTTTTTGTTAAGATTTTATCAAGTTTCTGAATAAACTTTATTTTTATCCATTTTTTGTTTCCTTTTACACAATTTTAAAACAAAGGCTAAACATTTTCTGGAGCAGCACCCCACTAATTTTAGCTACAGGCCGCCACTGGACGCGAACCCAGACATTTTGTTTATATATGCTCCAAACTTTCTGTCCACTTACTTTAACAACTCGCTAAACCACGATGTTTATTACATTTAAAATCCTTCAAAAGAAAAACGCTTTTGCCATGTTGGCTAACCACTTAATTCATGTCGCACATGATCATTTATTTCTACTAAAGTGAAATGAAAAGACAGACGAGCAGTGTTCGTGGAAAAGTTAAACACTAGCAATTTCGGGACAAACACGTTTTCACGTAAAAAGTAAACAATTTCAACCTCGGGACGAGTCATGTTAACTAGTTTTACTAATCTTCTTACTTGGGACGAATTGTTTAGCTTCCATCGCAAGTTTCTCAATATTCTTTGGTGTTCAAATCGTGGTCTCAAGTGTTTATTTGTTTATTAATAATAGTTTTCTTATATATTAAGCTGTATCCCAAAAAAAAAAATCATTGTAAAGATTAAAACTAGGTCTATTATGTGTAGTATTAGAATTTTTTTATATTATTATTTAGTACCGTGTCTTACTAACCGTTTGGATTATACGCTTAAGTATGTCTACTAATTACGCTAATGGATTAGGAATTTTGAAGGTTGAATTTAGAAGAAGTGAACCCACATTTGAGTGGAGGTAGAGTGGAAAACCATTTAGAAAAAATCACCCCTAGTTCACCCGATCAAGATTCGAACTTCAGTCATCCTGTCATCGGCTGTCTACGGATGTAATGGATTCGTTTTAGGAAGAAATAGGGAAATAAACGAGGAGAACAAAGTAAACAACAGAGACAGTTTGCTAAGCAGGTGAATTGTTCTGCTTTGTAATAATTAAAAAATTTCTCTAAAAGCAGTGAAGGGCATGGCACCAAAACGAGTTTGGTCAACACTTCTACAATTTAAGAAAAAATTGTTTGAGAACAAGAATGTTCCAGCTAGAAACCAAAATAAGCCTATTTTTTACTTCATAATATTTTGTCTAACCAGTGTACACCCACCAAAAAAAGGGCAAAGTTTTTGAATGTAATCATTTTTCGAAATTAAATACAAACGAGAAACAATTTAAATAACATTGAGGAGTGTGTTGACATATTTTTTGATGTAACTATTTAATAGTATTTATAAAAATGTGCAAAAATCACCTTTAAAAAAACTATGGATTTAACAAAATATATATGTATATGTAGTAATGTATAAAATGTATTTGAACACTTTTAACACTTTGGTGAGCCCGCTTCGGTGGTCGAATGGTCTAAATCACGTTCCTTGTCGGATGTACCGAGATTAGTTTTCCCTTAATGGTTTACCACTCTCCTTCCACACAAATTCGGGTGCACTTCCTGTCAATTCAACTTTACTAAACCATAACACATTAGGATAATTACCCGCCTCGGTGACGTAGCTAACTCAAGCGCTAATTTCGTGTTGAGCTAGACTGCCAAGGACGGGGAGATAAAGTTTCGAATCTCGCTTGGTAGAACTTGGGGGGGAAGGGGGTTTCCTAAATGGTTTTACACTCTCCTTCCACGCAAATGCGGGTTCACTTCCTATATATTCAACATTCCCAATTCCTAACCCATTAGTGAAATTAGTACTTAGACGTATAGCACGGGCGGGTAGTAAGACGCGGTGCTAAGTATGTAATATTAGGAAAATTAGTACATGCGAGTATTCAAGCAGTAAGTGATCATCCACAAGCCGGGTAACGCTTTTATGAACTTTATTGAGCCCCCTCTATACCCCCGCCTATATAACACCATGTACACATTATTTATCCTGACCCCCGCCCTCTAAGCTGTGTTATGTAACTCATTATTTCATAGGAGAGGTTTTTTGTGACACTAAAAGGGAGACTTAGATCTAACACTACTCAGAATCGATAACTATCCATGGGGACTTAGATCTAACACTACTCAGAATCGATAACTATCCATGGGGACTTAGATCTAACACTACTCAGAATCGATAACTACTACCCATAAGTATGTTTATTAACGGTGAAAACACTAACCATATTATTATTTTTTCAACAATGTAAAGTATAAGATGTACGTTAAATCTGTGAAGTACCCCCATTTAACATTGTACACCCGCTCCGGTGGCCGCGTGGTCTAACGGGCTATTCTCGCAGTAGACTTGACTGCCGATGATGGGTATATAGAGGATCGAATCTCGGTCGGGTGTACTGAGGGAGGTTTTTCCAAAATGGTGTTCCATTCTCCCTCCACGCAAGTGCGGGTACAGTTCCTATTAATATAACCTTCTTAATCCCTAAAACGATTAGCATAAAGAGTACATAAGCGTACAACCCGAAAGGGTAAGACACGGTGCTAAAAAAAATCATGTAGACCAAGAGTGTCTAGCCCGTAGTCCGGCAGATTAAATTGAAATACTTGACTCTGTAGAAAAAACAACAAATTTGGCTCTTGTTTTTATTATATTGGTCCACTACTCATAATTATATATTTCCCCATGACAATTCCCCCAAAAATTATTCGGCCGTCAGGCGTGTAATGGGTAAACATGCTTGATGTACCCCAAAGTGTTAATGTCGTCATGGTTGACCCCTGTGGCGCTGAAAAAAATACAATATTTACTATGGTATTCGAGATATTTAACATGAAATTTCTCACCCGGCTGATTATACTGTACTAGCGAGTGCGAAAGGGCCTACCCATTTTTCCGGGTAAGGTATTTTCACAGAACTTCTAAGCTCCAGGGTTCTACACGCCAAAATCGACATGGGACAAACGGATGGTTTTACTTACCCTCCGAAAAAAGCTGTGCTACGGATTTTTATCGTTCAAAGAAAATCCATTGATGCTGGCTGGGTTTGAACCCACGAGCATCGGAACCTGTGATGAGAACCTTACCCCAAGACCACCCAGGGTAAAAAAAAAATACAACTAGAAAAAACTATCGAGTTAAAAACCTCAAAGCAATACACACTTTAGGATAGAGGTTAGAAAGATACGTGCAATACATGAGTAGCCGTCAATTTTATGTAATAATGTTTGTATGTTTTTTGAGGATTAATTATGTGAGAAGGTGTGTAAACTTAACTTTACCAATGGAAATAAAGTAGTTTCATTACGCACAATACTTTCTGTCTCGACTGCCAAGGACAGGGGAGATAAAGGTTCAAATCTCGGTCGGGTGAACTGGGGGTGGTTTTTCTTAAATAGTTTCACACTCTGCCTCCACGCAAATGCGGGTTCACTTCCTCTAAATTCAACCTTCCCAATTCCTAATCCATTAGAGTAATTAGTACTTAAGCGTATAACCCGAACGGGTAGTAAGACGCGGTGCTAGATAAAAAAAAAAAGATACTTTCTGCAACGCTAAACAAGCAGGATAGTGCGTCAATAAAGATTATTCTGGTTCACCGTCAACCTCATGATCAGGGCGTACTAAGTACTATATTATTTTATTTTATTTTATTTATTGGTTTCTCACTCCACCCAACTACGAGTACATTTCCTATAAATTTCACCTTTCTCTTCCTTCTATATCATAGGTGTATTTGAGTGTGTATAGTAAGGGCAGTTGGTAAGAAGCAGAGCGAACTAAATAAATATGAGTCGTATCAAGGTGGAAAATAGCCGCGTCATCTTGATTGCTTCTGAATACCAAACCCTTCCTTCACCTCTGACAAGACTTCTTGTGAATGTGGGGAATGCCAGGCCTCCACCGTGGTTCGGATTCCACGTTAAACTGTAGGTCCTTCATTTAATCTCACAATCACCCTACCATTACACATTAGCGTAAGTGCGTATAACCCGAATGGGTAGTAAGACGCGGTGCTAATAATAATAATAATCTTGATTGCTTAACTAAATCCCAGGATTTGGAGTAAAGTCGAGCACAAGTTCAGACGTTTTAGGAGATTAGTACAAATCCATAGCTCAAGAACATTTTTTAAAGATCTCACCCAACTATTTTAAGACACAGACAGCTGAGCCTAAGGTCCCTACATAAATCTATTAAGTTAAATTATATAATATTAATTGCGTGTTTGTTTTATAAGCATTGTTATAAAAAGGGGAGCATTTGATTATAAAAAAAAGTACGTCTAAAATTGTGTTTAAGAAAGGCAGTGGCTTATCCCAAGAGCATAAATAATTTTAATAAAAATCCACTTCGGTGGCCGCATGGTCTAACGAGCGACTCTTGTTAGACTAAACTGCCGATGATGGGGAGCTTGATGTTTTAATCCCGATCGGGTGTTCCAAAATGGTTTTACAATCTCCCTACACGCAAATGCAGGTACTTTTCTTCTAAATATAGCCTAATCCCTAAGACCACTAACATAATTAGTAAGCAAGCGTATAGTCCAAACGGGTAGTAAGATGCCATGCTAAAAAAACCTCTTAAATACATACCTCTCTAACTATGGCAAATTTGCGGGTGTGCCAAAGAAAACATTAAGTTTTAAAACCATATAAATATCCTTCCCCACAAACCAATCTTTAGTTACCAAGAGTAAATAAAACAAATATGGGGGTATAAATAGAGTATTCCAAAACGAATGAGAGTTTGTAAGACGAATCGTACCATCAGGTTACTTACTCACCTCTACTAGCTCCGCCCTGCGAGCCAACCCCACAACGATGAGCCCATTCTTGACAAGTTCCCGGACAATAGCAGCTCCTATTCCAACACTTGCCCCTGTCACAAGAGCTACACGTCCTGACCAACGCTCCATCGTATACTGACTGACCGGGACCACTAGTTTGTCTGACGAATGATCGTGCAGAGAGACTCTTGTAGTCAGAACCAGGAACAAAAAAAAAAAAAACACTTGACAGTCGCTTGTCTGCTCGTCCGATTGGCCTTGTATCAGATTTGAAACGTAGGTTCAAAGCCCAAGGTCAAATTCATCATTATCACAACAAAACTTTTTTATTTGTCGCTGTTTCTTAATACCTGTTTGGGATAAAAGCCAACGTTTATATAAATTACTATGACGAGCTAGAAATGAGGAAGGTAGAGTTTTATAGGGAAATTAATCCGCATTTTCATGGGAAGAAAGTTTGGAACCATTTAGGGAAGAAAAAAAAATCTTCAGTGTAACCGAGTGGGATTCGAACCCTGATATTTCCCTCACTCGTAATTCAGTCTAAACATGAAAATAGCACGTTAGACCATGTGAAAATCGATGCGACTGATTATTTATTTTATATTAAATCATATATTTATACAATATAACATGTTTGCTTACGTACATTCAGATTAAGTTAGTAAGAAAGGCTTTTGAAAGCGACCAAAGTTACTAAAACAGTTTTTATATACGGTAATTCGTTAAGTCATGGGATCTGCAGCCATGATTATTAATAGATAAAATCACCATAAAAAACTAACAATGCCTTCTTTGGTAGCTGCATGGTCTAAGGCGTTAATATCGTGGTAGACTAGAATGCTGATGACAAGGAGGTCGAGGTTCGAATATCGGCTGGATGTACTGAGGGTGATTTTTTCCTAAACTGTTTTCCACTCTCCCTCCACGCCAATGAGGGCACACTTCCCATAAATATAACCTTCCTAATCACTAAAAAAAACATTAGAGTAATTAGTACATAGGTGTATATGACTGAAAAGGGAAGTAAGGCGCGACTAAAAAAATTAATATTTTTAATGTTGACAGCAAAATTTTATAATATGAAACCCGCCTCGGTGGCGTAGTTGGCTAACGCGCTAGTCGTGTTGAGCTCGACTGCTGAGGACGGGGAGATCGGGGTTCGAATCTTGTTTGTGTGAACTGGGAGGAGTTCTTAAATGGTTTTCCACTCTCCTGTCACGCAAATGCGGGTTCATTTCCTCTAATTCAACCTTCCCAATTCCTAAATCCATTGACGTAATTAGTACTTAAAGCGTATAACCCGAACGGGTATTATTATTATTATTATTATTAGCACCGCGTCTTACTACCCGTTCAGGTTATACGCACTTACGCTAATGTGTAATGGTAGGGTGATTGTGAGATGAAATGAAGGACCTACAGTTTAACGTGGAATCCGAACCACGGTGGAGGCCTGGCATTCCCCACATTCACAAGGTGTCTTGTCAGAGGTGAAGGAAGGGTTTGGAAATCAGATAAATCTGTGCCGAGACCGAGGATTGAACCCCGGACCACCAGCACAGAAGTCTGACACCTTACCCCTAGACCACCAGGTCACCAATACGTATTTTCGAGACATCGAAGTTTAATAACAATGATTTTTATTCGATGACTATCTCTATTCGAAAGATTGGGGATTGAAATTAAGGTGAAATAATTATTAGTCTAAAGGGGAGAGGTTGTGGTAAATAAAGATCAACTTTAAGAGGGGATGAAGGATGGGGTGGGGGAAACTTATTCGGGTGAGGAATGGGACTAGAAAGTTAGACTATTATTAAATAATAATAATAATAAAATTAATAATTTCTTTTATTGTAGTGCTGACTAACAGTCACAAGACATTTAACAGGCCAGCACCAAAATATACATAGTAATATAACATGTAAAATAACTACTTAAGAAAAACAATTTAAATATTAGCATATAAATAGCTAGACGAATTGTTTAACTTATTTGTAATATATTGTGTTTTTCACACGTAAATTATTTCTCATTGTACATACATACATACATAGGATTACATACGTAATCACACCGGTCCCTTAAGGGTTAGGCAAGAAACTGTGCATATAGCTCAAAAAATCAACAGCTCAGTACTTAATCCACCCAACCTCACTAATTTATCTACACTTGCCTGTGCTTACATACTTCCTTCACTTCAATACCATCCATAAAGTGAGTCATGCATGCTCCTGTATTCTTAAAACTCTTAATGTTTCTCTTTTTTACACCACACTCTACCTTCATATGTTAGTTTCGTCACTCGATCCTCTCAACACGCCCAAACCAACGTAAGGTGCTTTATTCATATTGATCTTTTGGATTCCCCATCAAACTATTTTGGTTACAATGTACGATAGCAACAAATTAAATTTTGTAACAAATCTAATTATATGTAATAGCTTTTGAGGGCTAATCCTTTGTTTGGTGATATTAGTTACTATTATTGCGACAGTGGATGACTTTTAAAACAGTGTATTAGAATAGTCTTGAAAATATGACGTTCATGAAACCAATTTTGACACTTTCTTCTGGAAAGTATAGTGTTGATCCTCGGATTTAACATTGAAGTCTGTTCAATGTTTTTCGAACAGATATACTGTGTGATCATTCACAACACAGGTAGCATAAAGTTTTACAAATAACTAGCGTAATGTGAAATTGGTTGCCTATTATCGAGTGAACATGTTAAATAAGAAATATTTATACGGTGAGATACCTAACAATACAAACAGAACTTGATGTTGGAAATTGTATACCTCTGGTCCGGTTTTTACCTGAGTTAATATAATTCTCTCATATGTACACCTAAAAATTCTTCAATACGCCAACATTTAATAGTGTGCTTCTCCAACTGGTTTAATGATTATCTCGTGTATCTGAAAGAAAAAAAACAATAATCATTAGAGAGTATTATTTTAGTAATCATTATTAATATACTGATTTTGGTAGGACGCCCATTCTGTAATGCCTCATTTTCTATCATAATCACCCTCCTCGGTGGTGTAGTTAGCTAACGTGCTAGTTTCGTGTTAAGCTAGACTTCCGAGAAAGGGGAGATCAAGGTTCAAATCTCACTTGGATGAATAGGGGGGTTCCTAAATGGTTTTCCATTTTCTCTCCACTCAAATGTGGGTTCATTTCTTCTATATTCAATCTTACTAGTTACTAACCCATTTGCTTAATTAGTACTTAAACGTATAACCCAAACGGGTATTAAGACGCGCTGCTAAGTATTATCCTACCAGAATCCCATTGTATGGTTGTTGTTTTTTTTCATCTATTTGAGTTATTTAACGTGTGCTTTCTGAACCGACTGATTATATCAACACACGATTTATAAACTAACTTAAATCTATAACAGAAACAACATCCAACCCCCTGACCGATAATTCATCGCTGTGAAAGGGGAAACCCACATTTCATCAATAATAAATTGTTCGTCCATGTCAGGAATCGATTCCGGGACCCTTAATGCAGTATACAGACATATTACCGGCTGAGACAAGCTGTCTAACAACTGTAGAGTAGGTGACCTGGTGGTCTAGGGGTAAGGTGTCAGACTTCTGTGCTGGCGGCCGGGGTTCAATCCTCGGTCCCGGCACAGATCTATCTGATTTCCAAACCCTTCCTTCACCTCTGACAAGACATCTTGTGAATGTGTGGAATGCCAGGCCTCCACCGTGGTTCGGATTCCACGTTAAACTGTAGGTCCTTCATTTAATCTCATAATCACCCTACCATTACACATTAGCGTAAGTGCGTATAACCCGAACGGGTAGTAAGACGCGGTGCTAATAATAATAATAATAATAATAATAATAATAATAACTGTAGAGTAGTAATTTTAGTAAGATAAAATACCTCCCAGAACGGTAGTAACAAGTCCATTTTGGAAGGTATTTTTTATATTTCCGCTATACATACTAAATAGTCAAGAAAACAACAATAATATATGATTAAATTTAGTTGAAAATTGACACTTTGAACAGGAATTAAACCCAAGATTTTTGGTTTAGCGTAACAATGCTCTACCGCTGATCTATCCAGGACTCGTCCCATTCTAAGGATCATTCGTCACTCATACAACATGGCAACTAAACAATTAAACATTTATAACATTTTATAAAACACAAAAAAAAGTTTTTAAGTAAGGTAAGATAAGATAAAACTTGAAAAGAAATTTGGAATTTATATTGAATAATAAAAACTAGATAATTATTTAAAGAATAGTTAGAAAATAATATTAATCTTTAAAATATTATCTGACTATACTTTAATGTTCTCATAATTTGTATGAGCCAATAAATTACAAATTTCGTTTCAACTCTTATCTTTTCTTAACTAAACTTGTATAAGCGCCGACCCAGGGCACTGCTGATTGTGTTTCTGTTTGCTACTAAATATATGACGATCTCACACGTTCATCACATATTCTGCCTTAAGGTGGGGATATTGGGGACTCGAGAAAATGTCAATGTCTTTGCAGTTTTTGTTTCGAAACTCTTCTTTTCTTTTTGGCCAAACTAAATAAAATATTGCTACGGTAGTGACGTTTAATTTAATTTTATCTACATGGTGATATCAACAGTTATCGAATATCTGTCTTATTATTGTTATTATTATTATTATTATTATTATTATTATTATTATTATTATTAGCACCACGTCATACTACCCGTTCGGGTTATACGCACTTACGCTAATGTATAATGGTAGGGTGATTATGAGATGAAATGGAGGACCTACATTTTAACGTGGAATCCGAACCACGGTGGCGGCCTGGTATTCCCCACATTCACAAGTTATGATTAATACACGTCTTGTCAGAGGTGGAGGAAGGGTTTGGCAATCAGATAAATCTGTGCCGGGACCGAGGATTGAACCCCGGACCCCCAACACAGAAGTCTGACACCTTACCCTTAGACCGCCCGGTCACCTTCACTAAATAATATACCACAACGTAAATTCGGCCACATTTTCGTTTGGATTCTACCTTCTTCATCTCCAGCCCATTAACGTAATTAAAATGCATATAACCCGGGCGGGTAGTAAAGCTGAGGTGGAAAATTAATGAAAAGGAAGGAAATTTGACTCACCTGAACATGTTTTGGTGCACCCAATGCATATATCACCGCGCCTGCGATATCCTCGCCTTTAAGAGCGGGTGGAGGTTCAGCGTCGTCAGGGAGAGCATCTCTGAGCATGTCTGTATCCACAGAACCAGGGCTAATACTCTGTGGAAAATAGTTCATGCCGTTTAAACACAGATAAAACATAAAATATTATATTTTTAACAGTACAAGCAAATATGGACACCTTATTTATTGGTAGTAATACTTTTTTTTATTGTAACCATGAATATGTTTTACTTTGATGTTATTATGGATCTTCTCTTTTTTACTTTCCCAAAATCAAAAAGAATAGGCATTAACATTATTATCTGTTTATCCTTGGTGCTACATTAGAAAAGGTTTGGTGGTTTTCGTAAAAACTTGATATTTAAATGTTTTATTGTCATCTATCAAAACATGATTTTAACTATAGCTTTAAAATTAAGATTAGTTTACTAATGACAATTTTGAACTATAAATTTTTCAACAACTGCTTTAAGATTTTGGTACAAATTGGATATTTGGGTAGTGATTTACATCATAAACCAGTAGATCGTTGCAGTGATGAATGCAAATTATTAAACTAGAATGTATTCTAAACTTTTTATTATTATAAGCTCTCACTCAACTTTCTAGTTAAAAGCTTACTCGTCAAAGATAAGATATATATAAAGAGTGAGAGATTGATAAATCGTGAGAGTGAATGATAAAATCTGAAAATTATCTGGTAAAATCAGATTTTCGTTGGAAACTATTATTTTTCCCGACATCCTGGACTCCTAACAATTAAAATAAGAGGGCGTTTGTCAAAATCTATTTAGTCATTTCCTCATAATTTCTACAAGTGTAAATGGGCTTATCAAATTATATATTAGTAATTTAAGAAAGACTAATTTAAGAAAATTTGGAATATTTCAAATATAGTTCTAACAATTTGGTTCCAATGAAAAACAAGAATAGGTAAAATATTATGATTTTATTTAGCTTTATATTTCCTAGTGAGTTAAATAATGGACTGCAATTTTTCTATTATAGATTATCAATTTACTTTTTGTACGAATGTGTCCTGCTTCAAGGCATTCATATTATTATCATAATCGTGTCTCGTTTTATCATGTTGTAGTGTAATCAAATGAAAATATGACTGACCACTTTTTAAATTCTGGCTAAAACAGACTCTAAACACCCCGTAGGAAAATATATTATTCCCGAGTGGATAGCCATAAACTTAAAGACTTTTATTTTAGTTTCCAACATTCAGAATTTAGGGGCCTATAAAGTCAAATCCTGAAGATTTTGAGAGTAAAATCACAATTACGTATTATCAAACTGCCTGCCAATTCTTTAAAGATACACATTCTGGTAAGAAATTTATGTCCCATGTTCGATTCCCATGTGCAAGTATCGATTTTTCAACTACATTAATTTTAAATAAAAGCTGTATTCAGATGTGACCGCACACGTAACCAAACTCGACCATATAATCTCCACCCATATGTTTCTATTTTTTTTTTTCAATTGTGTAACCAGCTTTGAAGTGGTGTCAGTCTGTCAGTTCCTCACCGTGACCCTGATCTTGCTCCCCAGTTGCACCAGCTCCCGTCGTAGACCCTCTGTCAAGACGGTCACAGCGTGTTTGGTGGTGACGTACGGTATTAACCCAGGCAGGTTCCCCAGTGTGTGACCGAGCACGCTGCACAACATACACACCTACATTAAACAATAGTAGGCCTACTTTGACCCGCATCGATGGTCACATGGTTTCATGCAGAGGCACTCAATCTTTTGTTTTAGAGTACCACCAGATATAATTTATCTTCAAAGTTTTACCCCTAAAAGTTGTCGGTTTATAATGAAAGCTATTCATATTCTATATTTATATATCTAAAATAAATTAAATAATTTACATCCAAAATCATATATTAATATTAATAATATTTGGCACTGCGTCTTACTATCTGTTCGGCTCATCCGCCTAAGTACTAATTACTCTAATGGATTAGGAATTGGTAAGGTTGAATTTAAGAGGGAGTGAGCCTGCATTGGCGTAGAGGGAGAGTAGAAAACCATTTAGGAATAGCCAGTTAACTATAGAGAGAGATATTTGAACCTCGATATCCCCGTCCTCGTCAGTCAAACTCAATACAAATCTAGCACGTTAACCAACTACGCCACCGAGGCGGGTCAAAATTAAATATTAATTAAATGGTTTTAAATAAGATTTTTTTTTTAAATTGACATACCCCCCAAAGTGTAATCGTGTCTCCCAGTTAGAATACCACCGGTACAGCTAGTTCTTCTAGTGTTTACAGAAATAAAAGAGGTTTACTGCCTCCCGATTGGTACAATCGATAGCTACAATCGATAGCTACAATCGACGTGTGTAGGTGCACAGAGGGGACACAGATGAAAGCCTACAACTTGGTCAGCTGACAATAGTTAATGCTGCAGTTAAGATGTTAAGTTAATTATCTTATGAGGAGTTTTCATGACATTTGCTTGCACCAGAAAATAGCTATTTTACATTAAATATTACTTTTGAGGGAACTGTAGATTGTCTTATCCCACCGTCACCGGCATTTAGACCATGTGAGACCACATGCGTGGGTAGCTTGTACTTGAATTCACAACATGTAGGTAAATTCTCTAATATTTTATAAAGGTGGTCCTCAAATTCTTGGTTACGTAAGCCAATGAGTGTACATTTCTGTAGTTATAGGCTACAATTTTCTTAGAAAGAACCTTATCTGACAGATTGTATTTACTTTCACTTATTAATACCTAAAGTCATGTGATCTGCAGCTGTCACTTTCGATACACTTCCGATAATATCTATAAGATATCAATGATATTACTATAGTAAATGTTATCATTGTTAATCCCAAAAAAAGTTTTTACTAGGTCTGTTTAGGATTCCGAACTTCGGTGAATTGGATGTTCTCGAAAGTCGGGCGGAAAAAAATATTTTCCGGGATTATTCGGGAAAAATTTATATGAAAAGCTTAGAATTAAAGACTGTCTATCAATGTGAGGTTTGTATTTAGTATTTATTAACAATATTATTAATTTACTAAAATTAAATCAATCTTTCTTTAATCAGATGAATACCCAAAATTTCAGCTGATTTTATTTTACAGCTACCTACATTGTCAACATAATTAGTACTTAATCATATAGCCCGGACAGGTAGTAAGACACGGTGATAAGTATTATTATTATTATTGATATATGCTTAAGTACTAATTACGCTATTGAGTTAGGAGTTGAGAAGGTTGAATATAGAGGAAGTTAGCCCGAATTGGCGTGGAGGGAGAGTGGAAAACCATTTAGGAAAAACCAGCCCAGTTCACCCGAGGGGGAATTGAACATCGATTTCGCCAACCTCAGCAGTCTAGCTCAACATGACACCAGCGCGTTAGCTAACTACGCCACCAAGACGGGTCTTTCTTATCAAAATCCTAGTGATGAGTAGGCATGAAGAAAATACTGGTAAGGAGCAAGTTATCCTAATTAAATAGATACAAGCAGAGCTCTTAATATAACAATCAGTTTATACCCAATGTATTTTACCCATTGATATGTATAATGTGTCCATCGTCCACTCCCTTCTCCTTCATCAACTTGAAGGCTTCTCTGGTGCAGATGCTGAGGCCTAGGACGTTGAGGTCAAACATCTGTCTCCATTGGGAAGTATTCTCATCTGCATGGAGGAAAAATTAATCAATTAAAGTTAAATGAATTCTCCATTCTATAGAACGGTTACCACATACAATCATAGAATGAAACTAGTCGTACCCAAATGGAAAATCATCTCTTTCTTCTTGTCTCAAATCACGGGGTAAGGCCTAGCTTAAGTTCAGACATTTTGTGGTTTTTATGGAAATCTACATCGCAAAACCTTTTTATTTAAATACCCTAGCAACATTTTTGTATTATATCTTAAAAACGGCCGGATACATTTATCAACTAACGTAAATTTTAAACATAATGAAGCCTCGCTATTGAAAGTTTGTAAACTTTGATAATAAAGCCCTAAAAGCAATGGCTTTTGGTTAAAAATAAAAAATATAATTACTTTGGTGGAATTTGGAAGCGTAATGTTAAAATAAATAATTGTTTATTGAAATTACTGCTTCGACTTTGAATGTTTTGGATTTTTTTTAGGTACATGACAAAAATTGGTTTTGTATAACTTTGAAAATCATTTCACATTTTAGATAAATAGATTTCGATTATTTAGAAGACACATAAATTAAATCCCCTTGAGTGCACACTAAAGTATGGACAAATTAAAACAAGAAAGGTGGTATCAATGGCTTCGATCGTAAAAAGGATACCTCTAAAACAAATAATATAGTTAAATTTAAAAAAATAATTGACTGTGAAACCCTTTATTTAACAATATTGTTTTATTTCTGCTCGAAAATAGCTTACTTGTGCAAGCTTCTGAATTTCAACATGATTTAAAAAAAAAACTGTACCAGTAATCTGGCTAGCAGAAAACACTCTACAGATGTTTATTCCCGTGTTTAACTCACAGATATTATATATTTGTATGTGTGTGTGTGTGTGTGTTTGTTTACTGTTCAGTCATTGTAGGCTCGTAACACTGAAATAGCTCAACTTTTAACCTCACATCCAATATTTATTTTAAGAATACAATCACCCAAAATAATATGGTATTATATAATAGTTTGAACTTTAAATGAGTGATAGAATGAGTTTGCAAATGGTTTTTGATATACATGACTCGAAAAATATTTCTACATTTAATTATTATATTATTAATATATATATAAGGGCCTATAAAGGGTGAGGTTGGGAGAGTCCGGAACCCTCTGGTATTTGATATAATCGCCTAGGGGTTTTATATTAACGAATATAAAATTTTATTGGCCAAAGGTAGAGTAACTTTTTCTATTGGACCCTTACAAAAGAAATTAGCTTTCTACACCCTTGAATATAAATGTACATAGCTACATTTTTTAGCCTTGTGGGACTCGAAAGCCCATGGCCACCGGAACGCAATCCCACCATTAAATCCTATCGAGAGACACTTCCATCCAATCCCTAACCTGACACCCAACCTCCCTTCATGTCTATTTTAACATTATCTTACCATCGACGTATTGGCCTGAAGGCAGTGGCGGACTTAAAATTTTTACGCATCTAGGCCTGATTATATTATGCGCCNAAATTATTTTTGTCAAGGGTTTATAGGAAGTTTCGTAGGAAAGAGGTTTTGACAGGGGAAAGGGGGTAGGGTAGGGGGCGGAAGTTAGTATTCAAAAAGAGATTTCTGCCTGTACAGTAGTTTAAGTCAACATTATGAAGAAGGGGAAACTGATGTCAGTTATAAAGCGATTGCAAATCACATTTATTTAAAAAGAAATATGCTCATTCTGACTTTAACTTTAACTATTTTGATAATGTTAGTTACATCATTTTGTAAACATATCTATTAAAATAAATATATTATAATAATAAAAATGTCATTCGAAATGTGCCGCCCCCTAAAGCCGCCGCTCCTAGGCCCGTGCCTAGTAGGCTTTTGCCTGACGAGGCGGTCAAAGATCACATCTCTGTCAGTTTCACTTATTTTTTCCCTTAAATTGTTTCCCACTCTTACTCCAGGAAAATGCGGTCACATTTCTTTTAGATATATAATATAGGCTTACTGTGGATTCACACGTTCGTCTAAAAAAAACTAGCGCAGAACAAAAACTTGGTCACTTGAATAGCTCAAACCCAATCACAAGATTTCCTATTTTTCAATGCAAGATCTTTCCACTAAAGCTCAACTCATCTCTACTTTGTCTGCTCTGCCTGAGATATTCAACACAGGAGAACCAATCAAGTTTCAGAACCAACCATCCCAAATCAGTGCGCATGCGCATTTGTCAACACACACGCTATACAGCCGGAAGCTAGCAGACAGCTGATTTGGTCGTTGAGAAGAGATTTGAGCCGTTAATGTAGAGTGTGTTTATCGATGTATTGGATTGTACCACGACACAGCGTTATGTTGAAAACATCCATTGGAAGAGCTATATAAAATATATGTGTATCCACTAGAAAATAAAATGTGTGGATAATCAACTGTTTTAAGTCAACATTGCAATGCATCATGGGTCAACATACAGCGTGTGAGTTGCTGCGCCACTGAGTCAGATCCTGCTTTCTATTTTCGTCGAATGTGTGAATCAAACTTTACTTTCCTCCTCCTATCAGCGGAGATAGAATGCGTGTAGCCTGGACGTGTAGTAAGACGTGTTAGCCTGGACATGTAGTAAAACGTGTAGCCTGGACGTGAAGTAAGACGTGTTAGCCTGGACGTGTAGTAAGATGCGGTGTAAATGTAGATTTTTTTTTCAAAACTATCAGTATATTAAAAAAATATCTATTGGAAATTTATAAGAATAATCCAGACTCTATAACTTAGAATGCAGAAGTTCTACCAAATGAAATGAGATTAAAAATATATATTTAAAGTAATAATAATAATTTATTTCAAAATAAAATGTCAGAATCTACCACGACAGTGAATTTGACTATAAAACTTTTATATAAGTAATCCCATGAAATTTATTTTGTTTATTTTATTTTTAATTATAATTGTAGATTACATTTAAAGAAATCTGTTTTCATGTGGGAACGTTAATCAATACAGTAGATATAAAAAAAATATTTGATACGGAAATTTTGTAAAATCAATATCCAAACTAAAGTCTCTATTATATTTTTTATCATAAAATCTCTATTTGTGATTTGAACAGACTTGTTATCTGTCTGTTTGTTGTTGATGATGTGGAAAATTTTGAAAACAACGTCACCAGGGTCGAACCTAGGCCATCAATGGTTGTAGAGCTTGAGTCTCTAACTGTTCTATTCTATCACAGTCAATCAAGACGGTAAGTCGAGGACAGCACGTACTATAGGCCGCTTGTAGAGATGTCCCAAATAAAGCCGGCCCCGCGTAGTATTCCAAAGTATGTTTTCGAAACGTGCGCCATCAGCCATAGTCCGCTTACCTACGTTAGTTTCGCTCACCTACGTTTATGTATTTATTTATTAAGACTATGAATAGCGGTTGGTGACGCACATCTCTCGAACACGGACTTTGAAATACTGTGCGTTTGGGGGCCGGTTTTACTTGGGACACCCTGTATACCGCGTTGCACCACGCGCCGGCGAATGGTCCAAGAGACTTTCCTTCAAGGAACGGTATAAATATCGCGGAGGTTAAATAAAGCCCATCATTCTATTTTAAGTAACGTAGAGATTGTGAACCATGTTTTTGTGTTTGGAATTGCAAAACATTATAAAGTATTTATCATGGTCTTAATAATTGTGTTTGGTTATAATTTTTTTTTATCGTTGAGATAACACACACCGATAAACTGTTGCATGTTGTATCGCAAGTAATGAATGATACCCTTTGAACCGTGAGTTTGCACTTGTAAAGAGCAGGAAAGGG
>CABFVZ010004836.1:30280-41391 GCA_902151445.1 Timema monikensis | reverse complement strand
ATACAACTCGAAATTCTTCATTTTAAATTGAATTAATCTCACAACTATTATCTTCTTCAGAGCTTTGGAATTCTTAATCTGTACATTCAACATAAGAATACTTATGTCTAATAATGTTATCAATTGGAGAAAGAGGGCGTTCATCCACACCTGACATGTACTCTGTATCACATACGTCTTCTCTGTAATAGAAAAAATAATAGGGCCTAAACTATAATTTCAAAACAGAAAGGCCAACTAATGATTTTGCAATAGAGATAAAGCGTATTATAAAGATAAATATATTTTATACACCAAATAAGTTGTAATTATATTTATATGAGAAAAAGAGAAAATTGAACAAAACTGATGATTACGTTGTTCATTTGTGGAAGTGATGTGACATATAATATATGATTTCAAAGTGAGCATATATTATAGAAAGCTAAACTTTGATAAGGACTTGAATCGGTTGGTGAATCAGGCCAAAAGTATGTATTTAAAAAATTACTTGGAATTTGCAGCAATAAACTCAAATTTACAAAAAAAGGTAGGTTTATTAATAATTTACCTAGACAAATAAAAAATACATATAATTTTTACAAATTAGGTGGCTTTCTGTGTGTGTTCTATTTCTATCATTTTCCCATCCACTCTCCAAGTAAATAGGGTGCATTTATTTTAAAAAATTTGTTTCCTCCTTGCACCTTAGAATAACTCAAACCTCGAAACCTAATCACTAAATAATTCAAAGTACCTAAAAGTATCGGCGAGCAATTATATATAAGTTACATATTATTTGGATAAGAATGCTTGTTATTTTGATTAAATTTATTCAAATAAAAAGCTCTATCTCTCACACACATGATATTTTTTTATGAAATTCATATGTAATAAAGGACATTCCTTTGTGAATAAAATTATTAATTCAATGCATTATTTACTTGCTAAAAATAATAAAAAATTGGTTGAAAAACTGTCGTTACAATAGTAAATAACCGTTTTTCATTTGAAGTAAATTCAAAGTGCTCAGACACTTGCAAATGCAAAAATCAATTAGTACTATAATAATATCATACTTGGGCCTAAAATTACAGTCTAAGTGAGTTCGAAATACATAAATAATTAACACTAAACCATCCTACATTGTTTAAGTACCCAACAGGATATTTCACCGATTGACACATCATTATAGACTACTACTATAGGAACTACAACCTGATGATACCCTTATAGGTGGGCTCAACAGAGACATTCTAAATATTCAAATACAATCGTTTCCAAAATTTAAGCCATATAAAAATGCTGGAAAAAATTGCCGGCTTACATGTAGATTCTTGAATTCACACCATTTTTAAGGCGATAAAAAATGTATTACATATCAAGCATATTTTCAAGAGGGCACTCAATTAATAGTTTTAGAGCTGTGGGAGAGAACTTAAGAAAATACAGGCTATCAATGTGATATAATGTTAGTACCATTGTACGACACATTAGCTCAGTGGCTAGAGGGATGGTATACTGAGCAAAGGGTTTCGGGTTCGATTTCTGGCAGGGGCGTAATATTGATTATTTTAACAATTCTCAGCCTTCTTCTGGATGTTGTATATGTCTTAGAATTCCATAATTCTATTTAACCTTGGAAACTTGTCGTATTCCTAAAATTATCAAATATTTGAACAATATAATCAATTTAATTGTAACCACTTGACTTTTTGGGTTTGCTACTGTAGGTAAAGTGTAAAAGTGTGTGTGTGTGTGTGTGTGCGTGCGTGCGTGCGTGTGTGTGTGTGTGTTTTTTTCCATGCTTTGATAATCACCATTTATGCACACATTATATTTATCTATAGCCTAGACCTAACGAATTTAAGGAAAATCGTCCAGATGTTTTAAAAAGTAGATAATCACAAAATTTTAATGTTAATTAAAATGTAATTAATCAATAAAATGTATCATGCAGAAAATCCCTTATCAACTAAGATCTAAGCTCTGACTGACATAAATTTTCTTACTTCTAATTAAAATATTAAAATATAGATAACTTAATTGAAGATAATAATTGCAGTTTTCACTAAATTGAAGATCCTGAAACTATTTTTTCCATATGCATATTATTGTAATCAGAGTAATAAGTTTTGTCAATTTAAGTTCTATAAAATAATGCCTTTTTCTGTATTAATGATGACTAAACTAGTTCAAATAGCTAAGGAATTAAAACACTTTAAACTGCCTAAGTTACTTTTTTTTTTCGTGAAAAAAGCTTCTCTATACAATGGCTGTAAAAAGTGCTTTCAAATGTTAAGTATTTATTTCATCATTCTTGATATGCAATTTGTCAAAACCTTGGGCGATCGCTTACAACCATAGATTGTATATTCAGATTCTGGAAATCCCCTAACATATAAAATAAACATAAAAGCCAATCTGCCTATTTAATAAATTATGCCCATTCTCGGTTTCGAAGCTTGGCGTTTTCCAGGCTGTAATGTAAGGAACATTTGTTTATTATTTTAAAAATAATATATATTGTTTCTTTGCAGTTCACAGTGATCACAAATAAAACACAAATCTAAAAATTACACTACAGTATGAGGCTAACTATTTCAAGAGACAACTTGTGAATGATCGCTTAGACAGAAATCTTGCATGGACTGCAGATTACTTGGATTTCTGTGATAACACAGCTAGAGTAAACGTTGTGTGTTGCGTGACCTCTGGAGGTGGGCTATCACCCATTCTTGTTAACTAAACTAAACTTCCCTATAAAGTTTTGATCTCGTGAGCTAACTTGGAATTTCAGTGCATATTTTTATGCCATACGAAAATCAAGTTATTCAGTTAAACATTGCATATTCAAGTCTGAATATGTTTTGTAGCCATATACATCTATCAATTGTATGAATACTAATATTTAATATTTATAGATGAATTAGTATCAATAAACAACTGTTAAATTGTGTTGATTATAAGGGAACTTTAAGCATATGTATATAGAGTATGCTTCTAACTATGGTAAAATCCCAGCTTTATCAAATAGATATAGTATTAAAGATATCAAATTTTAACTTTAAAAAGTGTGGCCTAAAACTAGTTTCAGAAAACGTAGAAATTGAATGTTCCTACCCACATAGCGCGCGTTAATAAAAATACATTTATGTTTGTAACATTTCATAGAATTTCATTGAATAGCGAAAAAAAATCTGTACAAATGCTCTACAACAGATGTACAGAGGGTCATTCAATTTGGTCTAAAATTATTATTTTTTATCAATTTTCAAAAAAATATTCAAGAAACATTTATAATGGAGAAAATTTTATGCTTAAGAGTTTGTTGAATTGTATTAAACTAGTTTAAATTTATAAAACTATTTTATTTTATCCATCCAGTCAACATTGGCCATAGTAATGATATTGTAATGTGTAAATTATTTCAAAAGAAAATACCTAATTTTTCTTTATTTAAATTTTTTTTTTGTAATACCCTTACATCTGTTTTTGTTTTTTGTTTTTAGCACCATGTCCTACCTGTTCGACTATTCACATTTGACTTAGTTAATTTGGGTTACAGAAATAAAATTTAAACAAGTTAATAATATCTGCAGTGTATAATCCTAATATGTAGTAAGATGCATAGCTAAAATAAAATATCTTGATTAAATCCTTTTTGTATAAAAAGTTTTGTTTAAATATGAAGCAGTTTTCTTAAATTATCAGTTTCATTCTTAAAAAAATAAACCTTGCTAAGATTAAAATGGGCCCCTAATATATAAAAATGATAAAGTTGTATATCCTATTTCTCAGAAACTACAAACAACAACAACAACATGCAGTTTTTTATATTTATATTTAACATGTAAATTTAAAATGAACTATATTAAGGAAAAAAGTTACAAGCTAATATCCACATTCTTACAATAAGATGTAATTTCAATTAAATTAAAACTAATAAAATTTTAACATACAATAATATAGAGAATAAAATAATGTTCTATCATACACAACGGATATTTATAGTATAATAATTGAGACAAAATTTGGTATTTTCAAATTAAATTATGTCTAAACTGTTGAAAAAGTTAAGTTGTTCCCTGCTAAATGGGTCTGTTATTGGAAGCACTTCATGTATTAAAATTTGTTTAAATGCTGTTCTAGGATTGGTAGAGCAACAGGACACTGAATTGGTAGAGCAACATTGACTCTGGTACACTTACCATAAAGTTGATGGTGAGAAACGCAACATATTTTATATGGGAAAGAAGATCGCCAAACCATTCATAAAGATGAAATCCTTTGGAAAATAAATGGCAGTCTTATTGCCATAACCAAAAGAAATTATATTTTACAATAAAGTACTGAGTTAGATGAATTTTGCGCTACATCACAGATAAATGATATTACTAAATATTACTATCACAAGTTTATTTATGTATCAATTTTACTGGCCAGATTTCCTATTTATAAAAATATCCTGATTAAATAACTACAATTCTAGGTCAGTAACAACGGTCCCTACAGCATATGATGGTCCATGCAAACAATTATTTATTTTGTGAAATTAATAAAGATTTTATATAAAACTCCAGTTATTAACATAAACAGAGTGTATTTTAGTTATAAATAAATAAATAGCTTAATTTTTTTGCTTTTGTGCTATAAAATTCCCTTGTGCAATTAAAAAAAGAGTAAAATTAATGTTATTGTAAACATTTCTTGACATGAAACCAATTATTTGGCATTTATTGAAGAATTTACACAACAATTACACTTAACACTAAGGCAATTAATTATTATATTTTAAACGAAAAAATTGTTTTCAATTTTCAAAATTGAATAAATAGTGGGTTTCTAAACTAAAGGGACCGTCATTATGCGATTTTACATTTTTATTTGTAAAAATAATTTATAAACAATTTGGTTGTACACGTGATTGGTGCAAGTTTATTTTATGTTCAGGAAGCCATGTGGAGTGAAAGTAATAAATTACAAAACTCTATGGACAACTTAAAAAAATAAAATAAAACACCAAATTGTCCCTTTATTGTATTTTCACCCATACACACAACAGGCGCCACTTATGACTCAGACAGGGACTCTGGTTCAAACTTGCACAAATGTGAGATCACTTTAACCAGTGGGTGCTGGTTATTATACATAATAACATGGTAATGTGAAAAATTCGATGATTATGTATATTAACCTGCTTTATCGAATTAACAATAACATATAAATATACATATATGTTACTGTTAATTATATATATATATAATCATCTTGGGCTAACTACTGCATTCTTTTAAAATGCAACTTAGGAGTAATAAATAGATTGTCAAAAGGAATTATTACTTTGAGTAAGTGAATTTAATTAGCTTAAAAAAATTTAAAAGCTTCAAAAAACTAAAATTAGTTTCGTAAAAGTACATTTGTTTTAGAAAAACAACTTGTTTTTCTTAATTTTTAAATCAAGGTTTTATTAGTGGTTCATTTTATTTACATATTGGCCAGTAATGCATAATTTAATCATAATGAGCACAATAGGGGAATAAAACACATTTCAAAAGTAATATCAATTAATATAAGTAATGAATCTTTATTTATTAAAAATTATTTATTTACACTAATAAACCAAGATTAGTACTCATCCTTTTTTCTTTTTTACAGTAGCAACAATAATCTAAACAAAATCTTGAATTTTGACTACGTCTTCTTTTCTTTCTATTTACTGTCAAAATAATAACTGGATACAAACATGCATGAGCGTATTCAAACCAATAAGTTATTGGAATTATAAATTCAATGTCATCCCTAGTGATGGAAATATACTCGGGCAATATTTCATGTAAAAATATTATAACTGTATGTATAAAATATGGCAGGTAACAAACAATTGCTAGTAATATAAAATAGAGTACCATTTTAACACTTTTATTCTGAGAAATTGTGTCAGAACGACCCTCATTAATAGATTCTGGTGTCTGTAAATAATGAAGTTTACATTGTAGATAGAAACTACACATTGTTAAAACCAAACAAGGAATGCAAAACACATACATAAAATTCACAATGGTCATTATATACTCTATGTTCACATGGCTACAGGTATCAAAACTACCACAATCTATTTTTGTAAGTTTTGAGTAGAAAACTGTGGTCATTGATTGAATAAGAGCCACTAGCCAAATCCCAATTATTTTAAAAATAGTTTGTAATCTTTTAGTGTGTATATGTGCATCACTACTGATGGAAAAACACTCTTTTACACCAAGCACCATCAATGTTGACACAGACACACCAAAGCATACTTCACTGGCTGCATTATACAATGTGCAAGTAATAACATCTCCATACCAAGTTTGATCCATAAAGTTATTAGGAATGCATAAGAGTATTAAAAGAAGATCTGATAATCCAAGGTTCACCATAAACAGGATAGATTCTGTAACTCTTGATTTGCGATGAAGGAGAACGATAAATGATGTAAAATTTCCAATTATGCTGACTAAGCAGATAGCAACATATAAACTTTGAAAGAAATGATACAGCACCCTTGAAGCAAGAAGACCACCTAAAATTAAAAACATTTGATTAATCTAATGCTTTATTTCTGATATGCATTGCAATTTTTCAAGGATTAGTTTATTAAAATAGTTAAGTGGGCGTTCTGTTCAAATTAATGTTACACAAACTACAGTACACAAGTTGAATTTAATTCATAAGCTGCTTCTTTTATTCTCTCTAATATTGTTAATTACATAAATTATTGAGATTTAAAAACAAGCTACTATTTAACATAGTGCTCACAAATGTTTGAGTTAATAAGTAAGTCTATTAAGATCACATACACACCATTGGGCTGTATTAATTATTTAAATTTCCTAACTTGTGTATAGTGTCAAATAGTACAGTAACCTTGGTGATTCACTAAGTTATCAAAATTATCAGAATATATGTTATATTGGAAGGCATTGTAATTCAGTATTTTAAATTTACTTTTTTATGTTATTAAAGTTTCATAGATATAAGCCAAGTCCACCAGTTTATAAATAGAAAGGACGAGAACCATATTGTTAACCCAAAGATTTTGAAAAATGCTACTTTTGTATTATAAATCAAACAATAATAAGAATTAGTTACAACAAGTTTATTAAAGTATGACAGTTTAATTCTGGTATTAGGACTAAGGTGTCATCTCTTGAAACAAAGATAAATAATTAACTTAACTTTCGCTGTGGTCAAAATATGTCTTCAAAGTAATGAAAAAACAGTTAAACCTGGAATTAACAATAAGTGCAGTCCTAGATCCTTAGATTGTGATAAGCATGTAAGAAGCAACAATAAATATGATGAATGACGTGTTTAAGCGAAGACTAGAGCAATTAAATGGAGGTACCTGAAAACATTTTTCTTTTTTAAATTTTTATATTGTAGGCCTATACTTTTTTATTTTTGTTTTTAAGATAAACTATGCTCATTAAAATCTGCTACCAAGGATTGGTAGTCTTTGCATTTCCATACTGCTAACTATTCCTGTTAAAGTTTTGGCATGATAGTCCAACCACCAAACTAAGATTGAGATTGTCACTGTTTCAACCTAATATCCCTTGACACCAGCACACATAGGTGGCGCAGCGTGGGAGCCGTGGTTGCCGGGGTACCCAGACTATACACACACAAAAAAATTGAACTGACAAAAAGAACAAAGCATAGTACCTATTTATTTTTTATTTATTTTTTCTAGAAACTGCATTGATGTATATTTCAAGGGTAGTGGTTAGTGTAGAATTGCTAAGGCTTTATGTAGACTTGAGATCACCTAATGGTCCAGATAATGAACAAAGGTAACTGTGGATATGGATATAGGTTTGATTGATGTTATTGACTAGTTAAAAAAAATTACCCTTCAGCACACGGTTGACATTGAAATATATTTATCATGTATGATTTTTAAAGAATCATCATCATCATCATCATCATCATGCTCATCAATCTTGCGATTAGATTGCTGTATCTCTCCACTTTTTCCTATCCTAGGCCAATTTTGTTACATATTTGTAATTTCTTCAGCCAACATCGTCCACTATCTGATTCATCTGATTCATGTTCTTCAGTCTTGGTCTCCCTTTTGAATTTCTTCCTTCAACATCATCTTCTATAATTATCTTCATCAAATTATCATGCCTCAATATATGGCCTACCATGTTAACTCTTATTTGCTGTATACCTTTCAAAAGTTTCCTTTCTTTATTTGCTTTTCTTAGTACTTCTTTAGTTGATACCATCTCCATTAATGATAATAAAACATTGATTTGTTCTGCTTTGTATTATTGTAATTGTTAGAAAAAGTAAGCTAAAACATTCTCTGGGGCAGAAAGCATTGATTCCGCAATCTTATTCTTCCAACTGGCACCCCCATAAGCATACACTTATGCCAGTACCCTAGAATGCCAAATACACCTCACAGTTGGTGAGTTCAATCATGGACCTGGCACCACTTATTCCATACAAGTACACATATTAGTGGTGTTTTAAACTTGTGAAGGATTTTTTGTTTGTAGAACTAGGTGATGTTGAAAAGAATTCAAGCTGGAGTCAAAAGAGGTTTCTACTTTAACCTGGAAACTATTCATTTTTGTAGATTTTGATCCACACTTGGTTATCTAGCATCGTGTTTTGCTAAACATTTAAACAATAAATGTTCATAGCTATAAATTTGTATTTTTATCATCATAAAACTGATAGTGGTTTATTATGTACAAATATACGAAAATTGCTATTGCAAAAAATACCCAAACAAATTCTGCAAAAACTATAGAAAATATCATAGCTGCTATGTTTATTTCATCAACCCTTCCAGTGGCCGCCATAATTTCAGACTACAATAACACTTCAAAGAAATACTGTGTGGATGTATTTGTGTATGAATATATTTTAATTCAATAAACACGTTTGGACAAAATCAGTTTAAAATGACTTTGTTTAGTTTTTCCTCATGTTTGAAGATCCTTTTCTGATATTCTCATAACAACTTTGTCTAGTTTACAGTGACTATTTGTATATTCTGAGACTGCCTTAAATAAATCCATGCTTTTAATTTTAACATACATGGATATTATAACCTAAAAAAAGGTAAAAAAAATAATATAACTGTCATGCTAAATGGCTTTGTGTTCCAAGTGAGATGAGATATCTGGAACTTAGTTCGAAAGTTGAAAAGGAGACATTGAATTTGACTGTTCAAAGTAAGATTGGTGAACTGCAGATTTAAAACAAATTATCAAATGACAAAAGTTTCCAAAACATTTAAATAAAAGTGGTTTTTTTTGTGGGTACTAAATATTAAATCAAAAGACATGCATGAGTCGGCAAATCTCAAACAAATCAATACTGCAATAATATGGCTGAGTGCCTAACAAATTTCTTTTCACATATGTAACTTACACACTGCTTATCCTGATGGGCAGCAATCATGCCTTATTGTGTAAACTTCACCATAATGCAAACAAACAGCATAATCTTGTTTATTTTGTTGGTTTTTTCCATATTAAACCAACTTTACAATCTCACCCATTTTGAGATTTATATTTTTATTTGCATATTTTCTTTTACGTGGGTCCAGTTACTAATAGTTTCTTTTAAATAAACAATTAAATTTGTCATCGAGTATTACTAGGAGGTTATGCCTTACTTCACAGGCTGTATGTATAAGGGTTTACATGTTTGGCTTTATTCTGTAACATTCTCGTTCATGCTGTAACAATCTATTGTCAAATGGATCTACAGTAATAAAACTTGACAATAATATTTACGTTTAGATTTTGTTGAGAAGGCCAACATGACAAGAAATGCTTGTATATACATCAATAGATTTTTTTTCCTCTCATGTATAGAATTTTGTCAAAACCTTATATAAAAAAATATATTGATAAAATATTATAATTGTTCTTAAAATTATGATCCTAAAAGTAGCATTTAATTGTTACACCTGTGTCATTTCATGATGTTACCGGTACTGATATCTTCTGGTTTCTACAGATAAATATTATGTCCATGCTTGATTTTTATTCAGATCTCACCCATTCACATTCTGCTAATTTGTTTTTGTTCCTCTGAAAAATATATTTTTATTTGTCTTCTTTTGTACACCAGTAGGCCCCTAATGGAATTCAAGTTTCCAAACAACCATTTTGGTCCATTCATAATACAGTAGGTCTGACAATCCAATATACTTGACCAAATCTCTTCATTTGTGCAATAAAAAATTATTAACAGAATGTTTGGATATGTAGGCCTATGCATTTCTAATCATGCATAGAAGTGTAGGCCTATATGCTTGAATATTCTGAGGTGATGTTCTTAGTTTTACATAATATACTGTATGAGCTTGGCACAGTGACATTTCAACAAGACTCACTGCTGCAACAACCTTTTCAGTATTAATTTCCACAATTTTTTCTCGTTTATGTCCTTCATTGTTTCTAGGTATGTTCAATAACCTGTAAGCAAAAATGAGATAAAACCTATTGATTACATCTAAAATACATTTTTATTATGTTTTTTAAAAACCATATAGCATTTTATCGTAGGATTGCTTACCATAATCTGAGGTACAATAACAAGTTTGTTTTAATAACCTAATTTTTGTGTTCAGATTATACTTATTTCAATTGAGTAAATGGCGGCCATCCCCCCTCCCCCAGACTTCCCACGCCACCACCTCATCCCTACTTACCCCACCACTATCTCCATCCCCATTTCTCTTACCCCACCCTTTCCTTTTTTTCCTTAATCCCCACATCACACCCAATAACTTGAATCCCTAACAATAAATTCTTTGCATGGATAAACTTACTGACTGACTTTGATGCTTGTTGTAAGTACCTACGTGATTTACCTCATTTTTCCCCCTTTTTTTTTTAACCCCTCTCCTCACATTTGTGGTCCCAAGAGGGTTTTCAATTCTCCCTCCAGACGAATAAAACGGTACAAATACATTTCTTCTAACATTCTTCTGGGCAGTGGTGGATTTAAACATTTAGCGCCCCTAGGCACAATTATAATATGCACCCACCCCCCAATTTTATTTTTAGAGTGTTTTAGGAGGTTTTGGAGGAAAGAGGTCTTGGTGGTCGGGTGAA
>CABFVZ010004836.1:7328-30099 GCA_902151445.1 Timema monikensis | reverse complement strand
GTGGTTCGGATTCCACGTTAAACTGTAGGTCCTCCATTTCATCTCACAATCACCCTACCATTACACATTAGCGTAAGTGCGTATAACCCGAACGGGTAGTAAGAAGCGGTGATAATAATAATAATAATAATAATAATAACTTGAACTATTTCAATAATGTTAGTCAATAATTTTTAAATGTAATTATTAAAAACAAAATATTAAAATTAAAATAATACTATCCAAAATGTGCCGCCCATAGGCCCGTGCCTAGTGGGCCTATAGTGTAAATCCGCTTCTGCTTCTGGCAGGTGTCATAACACAATGGCCAATTCCCTCTCGCTTCAATCGCCCTAATATGTACAGTACGCCCATCGATCAGTATTAAAATAGCTCTATACCTGGTATGTCAGTTTTTATCAATTTTTTCTAGGTAATTTCTCATGCTCAAAGTCTAAGAACAAAAATGTTGTCTCTAAGCCTAAGCCAAAGGGTTCGGGTTCGATTCTCGATATGGCCGAAAATATAAAATGAGGAAATATCTCAATTCTCCCCCATTTACTACTTCCCTTCCCTCTCTTTCTCAAGCCTTTCCCCAACCAATCTATCAATGGTGGTAAGAGCTGTGTATAACACAAAATGTTTGAATTAAGCTAGGACCAGATCAACCAGCCAGTGACCCCTAATTTCCCTCTCTCATCTTTGCCTACTTACAGGTCCTCCACCTCTTCCCTCACCCTATTCATCATATCTCCCTCCTCAAAAATGGTGCTGAGCTAAGGATCCCGGGTTTGACTCCTGACGAAATTACAAGCTTTCCTACTGAGCAAAGGGTCCTTGGTTTGATTACTGGTATAAGCTAAATGTAAATGGATAAACTCACTGACTGACCTTGATACGTGTTGCATGTTGTATACCCATCTACGTGTTAACGTAAAATGATTGAATCAAGCTATGATAACATCATTTCTATTACCTTATTCTTCCCACATCCATTATAGTGGGTTTTCCAGTCTCTCCTGTAGGTAGGCAAAGAGGAGTGAGGGTAAGTAGGGTCCATGAGCTGGTTGATCTGGTCCTAACTTGATTCAAACCTTTTATGTTAAACATAGCTCTTTCCACCATTAATAAGTTGTTTGGGGGTATATTTGAGGAGGAATGGTGATGAAGATGGGGGTGGGGAAGAGTGAAAGTAGTGCCAGGAATTCTGTTCCTAAATTCTTTTTTGGGTGTGGAGATGGGAAGATGGGGATTAAGGGTATAGTGAGAGGGTGGGGTTGGTGGAGTTAGAGAAGGGGTGAAGGAGGGAATAGAAGTGTGGCATGAGGATGCAGGGGAGGGGTATGGTTAAGAGTAGGGAAGGGATAGAGGATAGCTATCATTTTCTGGTGCAACTAATACTTTCTTCTCTAATAGTTACCTATTACATTTAATACAGACATATTTATAGTTAAATAATAACTTAAAGGTAATTCAGTAAAAATTTAATGTAAATTCATTGAAATGAAAACACATTCTGTACAATAATATTTTACCAATCTAAAGACTATACACAAACTATATTAACACTGAATATTAAGAAGTGGATATTTGCAATTTGAACACCTTCTACAGGAAGTAACATTATGTATTAGTGAGAACAAGTTGCATTGTGTATACTAAAAAAAGTTGCCATGATTCAAGGTACAAGAGTGCCAAAATTTAACACGTTCCCCTTCAATTATCAATCTGTTCGCACAGAACGTCTATCTTAGAAGGTAGGTATCCAAAAACCCAAATAATTACTAATAACAATGTATTGCCCATGTGGAAAAATGCCAGATCTGGCCCAGAACTGGAATTGGCCAAATCTGGGAATGCCAGATCTACCCCAGTTCTGGACATATGGTACCTCATGTTCGTATTCTTAAAGTCATTATATTTATTAATTCCCTGTGGATTAAGTTTTATCTTTAACATATAATTTAATATGAGCATCTACGGTAAGATTTGGACTGAAATGTCGAGTATGGCACGTGTTTATACAGTAGTTATAACCCAATTCTTTTAGAATACTCTCCTGAACGGCCTTTCTTCCTATCAGAATCCAACTAATATACAGGACGATTAAAAACTTTTTGCACAAACATTTATGAGAAATAGAGAGCATTAAAACAAACCTTCTTCCCCAGTTCTGGCCAAATATGATTTTTCGATATGGGTGGGGTGGCCATGCTACGGTACTACATGGTCGTATTCTTAAAGTAATTATATTTATTATTTCCCTGTGGATTCAGTTGTATCTTTAACGTTTAATTTAATATGAGCATCTACGGTAAGATATGGACTGAAATGTCGTTGAGTATGACGTGTGTTTATGCAGTAGTTATAACCCAATATTTTTTTTTAGAATACCCCTCTGAACGGCCTTTCATCCTATCATAATCCTACTGGTATACAGGTAGAGTCAAAACTTTCTGCACAAACTTTAATGGGAAATAGAGAACATTAAAACAAACCTTCTTTGTTGATGAACTTATGACCGCAGACCTCACCCTGAGGTGCTAGAGGGCACTATTGGTACATAAATTAAAGGCATAAAGTATGAACAACATTCTCATTATCCGACACCTTAACTCAGTTGGTAGTTTGTCTATTGATCTAAGGGTCCCGGGTTCGATTTCTGGCATGGCCGAGAAATGTATCATTGGTGAAATATGGCTGCCCCCTTTCGCGGTAATGAATTAACGACCAGGGGCTGGGTGTTGTGTCTGTTCTAGATTTAAGTTAGTTTATAAGTAGCTTACTAATATAATTAATAATAATAATATTTAGCACCGCGTCTTACTACCTGTTCGGGTTATACGCTTTAAGTACTAATTACGCTAATGGATTAGGAATTGGGAAGGTTCAATTAGAGGAAGTTAACCCGCATTTGCGTGGAGTTAGAGTGGAAAACAATTTAGGAAAAACCACCCCCAGTTCTCCCAACCGAGATAATTAATCGATTCAGAAAGTGCACGTTAAATACCTCAAATAAATTAAAATAAATATTTTAAATTACATCATTTGCTCAAAGGAAGGACCGCCAACAATAATGCATGCCTAACAGCATCAACACATTGATTGCCATACATTTGACTTAAAGTAGTAGGCCTACTTTTCTGATCAAAAATATGTAATTATTTTATTTGAGTATTTTTGGCTTTATTTTCAAGCTTATCACAGCTATTTTGACAAAAATAACAAGCTATAGATTTTATATGTGAACACACTCAAATAAACTTTCTTTGATCTCTCTAATATAACTGGATTGGACATCTGCGGCTAAAATTTTCGAGTTGTCATCTGCACACCATTGTGTAAGAGGGAAGGAAACTTTCGGGTATATTCTTTACTCTTACACACATACAAGGCAATATGGCATTTTAACATAATTCGCTAACTTTTATAAATATATGAGATATATCACTTACTCTTCTTAACTCACTACACATTCACTAGAATGCAGCAAAATTGCTTACCTTGGAATAATTAATTGCTTGCCATACGTTTGCTAAAGTACAGAAATATTTATTTTACTTTACATAGCAAATAGCTTTAAGCCAGTAATGATGGTACCCGGAACCTTAGGCTTAGTACTCCAAAGCTCTAACCACTGAGCTATCCAGGAATCATCTTATGTTTTGGTTCATTCCTCACTCATATCTTCAGGTAGGTTCTGTGATGGACGCGCTGAAATAATTATCTACGCATATGTGATCAATTAAGATCACGAGCTATCATATAACACAGCCATATTCGACTCAGTAGGGCTTTTTGCTGCCCGTTGTACAATGACAACTGTGCAAACGCACGTATTATGATGGATTAACTAGACACGCTATTATATTTTTGAATTACTTCTCAAGTCGCGTCTAAACATAATATCTTTTAAATCGAAAAATAGCACCTGGACATGGAAATTGAACTAAGGACCTATAGCTTAGTACTCCAATGCTTTAACTACCGAGCTATTCAGGAGTCGTCCTGATTTCCACGCGTCCATCACAGACTCTGCCTTAACATATGAGTGAATAATGACCCTAAGCACGGGACAACTCTTGGATAATAGACGATATTTTGTAAAAGGTGATGCATCACGTTATACCACGAATCCACGATGCATCATACTGAGGTAGAAATAATACCGTGGTAGATGATATACCAATGAAGATGATGTATCGTGGTGGACGATATATCTCCCCATCCTAATGCGTAATATCGGTACATTGATATAAATATTAAACTGGTTTATATATATATATATATATATGGGACACTCGAATCCACCGAATCCTGGCAAGTATTCGAGATTCGAGGCTTTGGTGTTTTACTAGATTCGATGATCGAATCTTTCACCTCATAAACAAAGCATAATATGTTGAATTAAAAAATTACTTAGTTGGGCCTACTTGAAAAGCACCACTTAATCCGTAATATTTATTTTGTCGGACAAAGGAGATTAACATGAATAAAATCTTCTTTAAAAAAATTGTTAGGTGTGGAAAATCTTACGTGCCTAGTACCCTACCCTCCCAACCATATGGGAAACTTGGACTCGACCGTTTCGGCACATGCTCACTTCTAAAACTTTCACCTCGCGAACAATTTTGTAAATATTTTAATAAACACATCAAAACTCTTCAAAAACTGAAAATCAAAACTAGAATTACAAATAAACAAGTTGCGGCTTTTTTTTTAACAGAAATAACACATTACGGATGAAACAAAGTCAGCCACCATTACACACAATATAATGTCATTCGCCATGACGTATATTATGTTTACTCGCCCGAGTGATGATTAAAATAAAGATACTGTTAATTCTTACTACCCAACTGGTTTTAATTATCTACAACTATGTAAAGAACCCCAATTTATTGCATACGATCCTTAAGTTAGACATTTTGTTGGGTTTCTTGAAAAATTAATACTGTCAACAGCCAGACTGCGATAAAATTGTTTATTTATCCCTACCGGCCTACGTATCGTATATAGATTGTTTGTTGAAAATTGATTCAGATAATATGATTCCTTAGTAAGCGCTCGCGAGTTTTAAGAATCAAATAACGAGTTGCTAATCCCTTATTTATTTTTAAATTGATTTTAACTTAGTTTTTATTATTAAAAAAAAAATATGTTATTGAAGTAAGTGTGGAAATATTCGAACGTAGTCCTGCCTTATAAAATGGGAATGAACATATTGTAGTCGAAAATATGTTCGTGTTTTAAATAGAATGTATTCTCAGAAATCGATATATCGCAAGAATCGAATAAACTTATTTTCTACGCAAAAATAGATAATGGATATAAAAGAAAATAATAATAAAACATACTTAAGCATCAATGAGTTCACTATTTCCAATCTATGTTTAATTGTTAAGCATGTTGTTTTAGTCTTTATTAAAAATATCAGTTTGTATTTTTATTTTTGCTATCTTAATACAATATAATATTCTTTAAAGATGATTAAAGGTAATCAAAGGATATCTAGGCCTAATCTGTTTATTTCACATGTTTTTTTAGAAACTTTACCCATCCTAATAACACTTTTAAAAATAACTAAAATACACTCAAATTTTGATTGATTTGATTTTTAAACAATAATATGAGTCTAGATTGTTTAATTTGGCTGGATTTTAACCTGTATTTTGCGAGGGGAGGGGGCTGGGGTTGATTAAAATTGAAAGCATGATTGAAATAAACCTTAATTCACAGTTTAGGCCTATATTGTGTAATGTAGGTCTATTTGTAAATCAATAAAATTTATAGCGATTAACTAGGATTCGAATTCGGATTCGAGATTGGAGATTAGAAAATAAAATGTAGATTCGGATTCGAGAAATAGTGGATTCTCTAAAATATATATATATCGATATATCGCTGAGTCCTGATCTTGCCTCCCAAAGTCACAAAATAACTAACCAGAGGGAATATAATAGGAATTAATAATTATATTCTAAGTTAGAGATATGTTTATCTAATCTAACCAAATCCCATTGATTTTACTTTTCAACAAATTTTAGTCTATATGTGAGAGTTCGTGTCACTTAGTTTTGCTTATCTAACAGAGAGTTGCTGAGTTTAGTTTAATGTTATGTGATAAATTAATTCAACAAAAGTTGTCATAATTAGTACCTATTAATTTGATCAAAAATGGCCCTGGTAATCCTGATTGGAGGTCCTAAATTAATCTACATCTACTGTGTCCTGATGGAAGATTCTTTTTCCTGTTTGAAAGAGTTTTTTTTAAGAGCCCACACTGTACACACTTGTCATATATTGTCTCCGATGCCAACATTTTATTTTATAATGGATCTACTACACCTTTTGTAAAAACAAAATGCCACTTTTGATAAAAAATTATGCTTTGTGTTGCTTTTATAGCGTGAGAATCTTATTCCTTTACAAGTTTCAGTCAGTTGTGGCCCATCTAATACAGACTACAATAAATAAATAAATGAATAATAATGATACTACAGTAAAACCTCCCATAACCGGAGCGCTAATATTCGAAACCCGGCAAATCCGAAACGGCCAACCGTATTTTTGTTTATGCATTTTTTCATTAGCTGAACTTCAAAATAAAGATTTTATGTCGGTAAAACGTTTATTTGTTAAGATATACAAACCGAAATAAAGAGTTAAAAGAAAATGTCATATTCTTTTAAGAAGAAATGATAAATTTAGTTTGTAGTGGATTTAATTTTGCTATACTGAATAACCATTTATTTAAATACAGTATATATAGTATTTTTTGTATATATACATACTGTACATATACAAAATATATTTTCTTTAACTATGTATGTTATGTAATTTATAATTTTTTTAGCTTTTAACTCTTCAGAGCGGTATTAATTTCATATCCGAAAATGTACTCATCTGAAACGGGTTCAGCCCCCTTTATTTCGGTTAATAAAGGCTTTACTAGATAAGTGAAATACCTAGTGTTTTTAGATACACTTTTTCGTATTTATACATTCTTTTTATGCCTAGACCTGGATTTCCTGTGGTAGATCAACCCAAATAGAGACATTTCTATTCTAATTATTGTAGCTAAACTGTTTTTTCAATTTGCCAAGAATTAAATATGCTGGAAAAGAGTTAATTTAAAATTTTAGATGATTCAGATGTCAAAATAGGGTGAAGGAAGATGATTATAATGGTAGCGGCCCCGAAGAACAACGGTACAAAACAACGCATTCTAGTGATCCCAAAATAGAGCAGGCACAAAACAGTGCAAGTGTACAGTTGTGTAGGTGGCGCAAGTGTTTTGTGACCTTATAGTGCTCGCTTTCTTCTCCAGAACAACACAAGGGGGTCTGTATTTAACTGCGTAACAATTGTATAGATCGCGCAAGCAGCCTTAACGTGGCTTTCAAGTCACTGGCTTTGATCTTTTAGGGTAGGGTAGGTTAGGTTAGATTAGGTTAGAGGACAATCAGGTTTCAAAGAGTGAAGTTGGACAGCTGTTAATTCCAGTAGCCTACGCATTCCTGCCGCCAAACAAAAGAAAGGAAACAGACACTCGACTTTTTACGGCAGTTAAGAATTACGCTCTTATATAGGCTACCCGAGTTTTTTTGAACCCGATCGTTTGCGCGGTTTTGTAACCACTTTTTGCTTGCGCTTTTATGTACCCGCGCTCTACGGTAGCATATTCGATTATAATATATGCTGTGTCTGTTACACATACATAATTGTCATACTTAATTCTAGTATCAAAAAGTTAAGTTAATTATATATACTAATTTGATATACAAAGTATAAAGGTGAGTTATAGTAAAATTTGAAAATACCTGAGTCTTCATAATCAGAAAATGTTGTATTAAAGGAACTATTGCTAAATATAGTATGGTTATGAGCTGTAATGGATTCATTGTTGTTTGGTGCTGTGTAGTTATTTAAATCATCAAAATAGGAATCCATCAGTTGTATCTAGAAAAAAAGAGAAAACTTAAGTTTAGAAACAAACATTTTAAATATGTTTGGTTACAAACTTTGTTACACAAAGTCCATAACCAAATATGTTGGATAAACAGATAAAGAATTAAAATAATTAAATTATTATTCTAAAATAATAGGGTAATTTTACCGTAATTTTCCAACTTCAAATTGTCCATGGTCAAAGACAATGAAATAACAGATACACAACCTTACGGAAGATTTGATGCACCCCTCGGTTTCTAGTAGAAGTTAAAATATCCAGTGATAACAGCTCTTCCATTTTTTCAAAATAAAAGTAATTATGTTGTTACCAAACCTATGTCAAATATAATCCTTTGAGTTGGAGACCCCCCCCCCCTTAACTGACCAAAGAAGGTGGCAGCCATCCAGTGGACCGGGATTCGAACCCCTTAAGTTTAGTATATTGAGAGAGTGCTGTCTTAGTCCTGGAGGGTAGTTTACACTCTCCTTCCCCGCAAATGCTGGCTCACTTCCTCTAAATTCAAACTTCCCAATTATCAAGGCGCTAGCGTAATTAGTACTTAATCGTTTCACACGTAAATGGTGACAGTAGTTATCAAACAAAACAAATGTTGGTTGGCTTTTGTCGGGAGGACGACCCCCCTCCAGCGTCTGCTTGATATTAGTTTCCAGCTTGGTTCACTACAGTTGAAATAAAAAGAACACGTGTTAAAATTGATAAATATTATAGCATACTGGCCTTTTTTTGCTATTCAAAATTAAAATCTTATATTATGTGTTCGTTAATGAATGGAGTTCAGAAAATAATGATTTAATATACAACCAAATCTATAAAGGAATAAGAGCATCACTGGGTACCACGTGTTAGCTAAATAAATGGTGATGGGTGGGGGGTCGGGGTTCGAATCCCTATCGTTCGTGTGTACTGAGCTCGGTTTCCTCACTCATCCTCCACGGGTTTGTCCCAGACGGCTAGTAAGACGCGGCAGCCTTAATTATTTATTGTTTTAAATATTAGACATGTAGAACGATGGGAGGCTGTGTGTGTGTGTGTGTGTGCGTGTATTGTAAACGGACGCACCCAGTAAAAGATATTTGGTTCGAATCTGTGTTGGGGGATTTGAATATCTACCAAGGTGTACTGTTGGTAGTTCTCACTAAATGGTTTCCCACTCTCCCTCCACGTAAACGCTGGAACATTTCCTTACTCCCCCTTTAAGAAAATGTGGATTCAACCTTCCCAATTCCTAATCCTGTTGGACTCGTGGTTCTACTTATTTCAAACTATTGTAATATTTGGTTTGGTTGAAGTGTACATAGAGAAGAGCCTACCTCGTAAAGATTGTTATCTCTATAAAAAGAGTGCAGAGTGATAGATACCCGCCTCGGTGACGCAGTTGTCTAACGTGGCAGATTCGTGTTAAGCTAGACTACCGAGGACGGGGGAGATAGAGGTTCGAATCTTTGACGGGTGAACCGGGCTGATTTTTCCCCTCGCCCTCCCCCGCGCAGATGTGGGTGCAACCTTCCCAATTTATAGTCCATTAGCGTCAATTTGAACGTTTTTTTTATGGAAATTAACAGGGAAAATTGAATTCAAAATGAAAATCAGAGATTAGTTTTTCATGATATTTAAGAATAACTTATTTTTTACAAATACCAAATAATTTCGGGTAATTTACAAATAATTTATTTTTGAAAAATTTAATTTTGTTAAATATATTAGAACAAATTAGTTTAAAGTTTATATTTACAGATTGGTTATTGTGATCAACAAAATTATGTATTTGTTTGTTTTATATGAATAAAACATAGTACTTATTAATTGGTCACATATTTCAATCAGAAATATTATTATAGAATAATAATTGATTTTGTTCACCTTTTGGACATAACATTCCTATTTTAGCTCTAGAATATATTTTTCAATATATATTTTATTTAAATTAACTAGAACCCTAACAAACTTTGTCTCTTTAAAATAAACTTCATTTAATATTTTTATTACATACGACCATATTTGATCACCATCACTGGCCACAAATGCTATATCCTTGGGTAGTTCCCTATTGTTTTCGCCGAGCCCGAACTATTTACCGTTATATTTCATTCGCACAAACTCTCTCACTGAGGATGGACGTCTTTCTCCTCTGCTCCGTCTAGAGGGATAAACGCTAATTACTTTTATAAATACAAACCATTTATTGTTGCGTCAAAAGTCCCGGTTTTGAATCCCGTATCCAGGTGTCAATGACAGAGTAAACATATATAATAGCGTTGGCCGTTTTCACATTTCAACCCAGCGCAAATGATGCTGCATCACCAATTTTATTATTCTATTTCTCTCGTTAATTTGGGCAAAGATATCCAGATGGTGTTGGAGGGTTCAGTTGTCAATGATGGGCATATGCGGGTGCACAACACGATTTGTGACATAAGGAGGTAGGGGTTCAAGTCCCTTAAAGGGCAACAAACGCTAATTACTTCACATTTCAATCCCTGACAAAGGCAGTTACACATTTAGTCTGGCCAAAATCAGCTCTCATCTCACGCTTGCCTGAAGAGCTTAGTTTGAATCCTCTCGTGAGTGTGTACTGAGGCTGGTTTCCTCCCTCATCGTCCACGGTTTTTGCCCCGGACGAGGCATCTTACAGATGCGGATACATTTATCCCCCCTTCTTATTCCTCTCTACAAAATATGTCTCTATGGTTTTGCTGTTTCACTCCTGATCTCCCTGACGGGTAGTAAGCCGCAGATCTTAATACCGATAAGCTTAACTTCATGGCTATTAGCGGGGGAGGTAGGAGGGGGTATTGAATCCAGGTGGACCGTGTCGCTCTGCCTTCACACAAATGCAAGTACATTTTAGATCTTCCTCGGCCCAGATATTACTTAAGAATTTAAGCTGTTATAAATTATTTCGTCAAATAGTTGCGAAAATTAAATTCAAGTTACTCAATTAAATATTACCTATGAATTAATGAAAGAGTTATATATTATTCCGACAAAATATAGTTGCGAAAATTAAATTATTTTTTCTGTTAAAAGTGGCTTGAGGAATAAAACTGTTGTTTTCACTTTATACGTGGGTAGCAATCTACCGTTACAATTCATTGTATACTTGCATCGATGGTCACATGGTCTAAGATGACACTAGACGGCCGATGACAAAGTGATCGACGTTGGATTTTCTCACTACAATCAAATGCGGAGTACACATTCTACCTGGTCTAGAAAGATCTGGTCGACCGGCAAAACCACCCTTTATTTTCAATCTCGCAAATGTGTTGTGCATTCATTGGTATGCCTCCGGTCGATGGTCGCATGGTTTAAGGCGTCACGAAGGGGGAAGTGATGTTTGAGACCGTGTATCTAACTCGGGTGCAATGGACGGACGCACACCTACTTAATTATTGGTTGTTTAATTCTAGTCAATTTGAAACTATCTGGTAAATACCCTTTAAAATTAGTACCGCTACAACTATTCCTTTACACCTACACTTCAGGGTGTAAATAAACTTTTCATTGTGGGAAAATAAATATTTTCGCTTTGCCAAAGGTCCCAGGTTTGAATCCCATGTAAATCAAGAGCTTTGGCTATTTCTGCGGTAAGCTGTTGACCGTAGTTCGAGTTTATACCAAAATATGTCTGTAGCTTCTAGAAACAGGTTCCGATAGCGTAGGCATCTCGGCCTTGGTGGGGGGTTGTGGGCACATGGTAGAGAGAGAACAAAATATATAAAGTTATACTTTTGCGCGCAACATTAACGTACAAACTTTCTGCTTCGTATTTGGTCTTGCCATTTAAGGGGCGATGTTGGAATCAATTCCTTGCCGAGTATACGGTTGGTGGAACACCGGGTGCGTGTGACTTACTCGGCTAGTTATGGCAGGTGGTTTGAATACCCGCTCAAGTGTATGGTTTCCCTCTTCCGCCTTACTCCTCCCTGCTCAAATCTCAGTCGGGTGAACTAGAGTGTTTTTCTACACTCCCTCCGCGCAAATGCTGGAAACAAGAAATTATAAGTACCAACATATTTGTAACAAGAACTAACAAGTTTGGAACACGGAAAAGGGGGTCAGGAGGGGAGTCAGGAGGAGGGGAGGGTGGAGGCCGGAGTTCAAATCTTGCTCGGAGGAACTAAGGAGGTTTTCTACACTCCCTCCGCACCTGGAGCTCAAGGTTCGACACCAGTTAAAGAGCCCCTTCTACTTCATTATCAGCGCGGTCTATCCCAAATAATAATCTTAGAGGCCAATTTATGTTTTATTTATTTTATCCCCCACCTCTTCTTTCTGTCTGTTTCAAACCCTCACATGGCATGTTTAGTATTTTCTTGGTCAGGGTTCAATTCTAGGGTGGGTAGACAAAAGGTGGTTTTCCGCACACTTCGTGAAAATGTGGGTACGTTTCCTATTAATGTGGATAACCCGCACGTGTTGCCAAAAAGTGTACCTGTTATTCATATAGTTATGGCAGGGGGTGTCGTGGGTTCGAATCTCGCTCGGGTGAATTAGGGTGGTTTTCTATTCTCCTTCACTCCACGTAAACGCAGGGACATTTCTACCTTACTCCTTTAGTCCATGACGGATACCTACACCCACGCATGTCGATGGACGATTCCGAACAACCAATTTTAGTAGTCTTTTGTGGTGGGGGATAGTGGCCCCTAACTGAGGATTTCGAAGCCCCTGATTCAGCATAATTAGAGCTGTGTCAATGCTCTCTAGTTGTGAACAAACCATTACCACATAGGGGGTTGTGACATTGCGATGACTAGTTGCAACATCACCAGGAAATAACCCTTTGCCGAGGGGGAGGGTTTCCAGAGTCAATGAACTAGATCACAGTTTCAAGGTCACGATCTATTCTTGTCGACCCGCCAAACTGGCGCCACGTATGTCACCGGGAAAAAACCCATTACCACATAAGGGGTTGCGACACCGGGAAAACCCATTACCACACAAGGGTTGCGACACAGACCTCTAAGGAGAGGAAGTGAAAGAGGTCTCAAGGCAGGGGAACCATTTATCACATTCTACCCAAAACGGTCGTCAGGAGAGGTTCGTGCTGTTTGTTCCGGGAAGTGAAAGGCAGTCCAACAGAGTCTTGTGACAGGGAGCCATTGTTCATTCTACGCCACGCTGCCATCAGTAGAGCTTCATGCTCCATGACGAGGGAGGAACGCCCGACGCCGTGGACCGCATGCCAATAAATAAATAAACTCCAACGTTTCATTCCAATCCTAATCAATGAATCAAAAAACCCTTTAATTTCCAATAAAAAGTTACGAGTATACATAAGAAACAAATAAAAAAGCTATGAGTATACAAAAAATAAATAAAAAGCTATGAGTATACATAAATTACAAGTACCAACATGTTTAGAACAAGAACCTACATGTCTGGAACACGACCCCCTTACATGTAGATACGAGTCTCGACTTGTCGGGCCGTCGCCAAACTTGAACAGGGTCAATTATCTAGCTCACAGTTTCAAGGTCACGATATATTCCTGTCTCAACTCGTCTTGTCAACTCGCCAGACTGGCGCCAGGGTTGCGACATAGCACACAATGTTTACGTCATTGGGAAAACCCAGGTTGTCAAGGTCAATGACCTCACGGTTTCAAGGTCACGAACTATTCCTAGCCCCCAAACCGAGGCCAGGTATGAGTCATCAGGTTTGCGACATAACACGCAATGATTACGTTATCGGAAAAACCCAGTGGGAAGGGGTTCAAGGTCACGCTCTATTCTTGTCTCAACTCGTATTGTCGAGCCACCATACTGGCAAAGGGGTTTTGATTAAGTCACCTTGAATACCGAGACGGTGGTGTGGGTGTTGCAACATCACAGGAAAAACCCAGGGGAAAGGGTAGTGGCAAAGTGAGGGGAAGTGAAAGGGGGGGCTTGTGTCATTGCCTGATGCCCTCACTCGATGCTCAGAAGCAAGAGGGAAAGGTTGTCACTAGTCCGCTGTGGACTGCATGTTCCCCTAATAAATAAATAAGCATCATAGTCCATCCCAATCCTACCTATACATGAATAATTAATTAGCAATCATCAATAATCAACATGTCCGGAGGGGGAGGAAGAGGGGCGGGAGGTGTGCCAGGGTCAATGACCTAGATCACGGTTTCAAGGTCATGATCTATTCCTGTCTCGACTCGTCTTGTCAAGCCACCAAACTGGCGCCAGGTATGAGTCATCAGGATTGCGACATGTGTGATGGCGTCATCGGGAAAACCCATTGCCGGGGGATGGTTGCCAGGGTCAATGACCTAGCTCACAGTTTCAAGGTCCCGATCTATTCCTGTCTCGACTCATCTTGTAAAACTGCCAAACTGGCGCCAGGTATGAGTCTTCAGTATTGCGACAGTACAATGACGTCTTCGGGAAAACCCCTTGCAGAGTGGAGGGGTGCCAGGGTCAATGACCTCAAGTACTAGCTCACAGTTTCAAGGTCACGATCTATTCCTGTCTCTACTTATCTTTTCAAGCCGCCAAACTGAGTCATCGGGAAAACCCAAGGGGAAGTGTTGTGACATCACACGCAATGATTACGTCACACACATTGATGAGGTTTGTCTTGTCGAGCCGCCAAACTGTCGCCAGTCATCAGGAAAAACCCACTGCCGGGGGAAGGTTGCAACATAATTTAAGGTCACGATCTATTCCTGTCTTGTCCAGCAGCCAAAATGGCGCCAGTCATCAGGGAAAACCCATTGCCACATAGAAAATCAAAAATAAACCTTTGCGACATTGAAGGAGGACAACAGGTCGCTAACCCCATGTCGTCATGGAAATAACCAGAGGGGAAATTCAGGTCAGACGGAAATATACCGGCACCAGGTATGAGTCGCCAGGAAAAACCCAGGGGGGGGGAGTGTTGCGACATAACACGCAATAACTCTCTCAGCGTTCGGGAGGAGATAGCAACATGCCGGTTGGCGGGAGGGGAGGGGGAATCAACAGCCAATCAGAGAGCGAGGGGGCTTGGTCACGTGACCAAATACTGCCAATCAGAGCGCTGTTCCCACATTTCCAACGGGCTACTGGTGACAATCGTGATTTAATAGTTGCGCCTACTCCTGAGTGGTGGCAAATAAAAGGTGCAACTTTGCTCTCAAATTGCGCCTGTTTCTTCTAGTGGATAGGGATTTGGGAACATCTTTCAAACTTGTACCTGTGCAACTATTTGCTCCCTTTAGTGAATCCAGGCCCAGAAGTAATTCAAATTGTGTTGGGTGTAGACGTTTGCTAAATGTACAAAACAATAAAACATATTGAGCTCAACAAAGTCCCCAATGGTTCTTTTGGCTCGAATATTATATTTTGTCTTTAACGGTGTACCAGATAGCCAAAGTCACATAAGATGTACCAAGATTTCCTTATCTTGAAATTGAGACTTTATATTAACTTGTTGAGGATAAGTCAAGCATTTCCTGAATCATCCAAAGCGTCAAAAAAACACATTCGCCGAAAGTATTATCGTTGGTACTGACAAATCAGAAGACACCCTATTTCTTCAACAAGAGCTCACCGAGTTGTTAATAAAGGGTGGGTTTTAATTGAGCAAATGGTCAATCAACTTACAAACAGTACTAAGTGTTTTACCTCACCTAAACATACTACCTATCACCTGAACAAATCCTACATAGTATCCTTGATCTTAAATGGAAGCCTGTCAATGATTAATTTTCGTATATGACTAATAGTTCTGCAAGTCCTGGCCAAAAGTGATATCTGCATTAGCTCAAATTTACAACCGATGTGGATGATTAATATAGAAGTTATTGAAGAACAAATATATGGACACAGGAAGTATCTTTGGGTGAACCCTTACAGTAACATAACATTGTGAATGAACCCTCCAAAATTGATACGATTGAACTGTCCAGTATAATACATTTAGGCATCATTTTTTTTACTTTCTGCAAATAGGTTGGCTTAAAATGGGTACATTATCAACTGTGTTGTTTTGTTGGCTATTTATTATCCTGGCATACAGAAAAACAAACTACGTTTAAGACCTGTCCCTGCATAGAGTCCTCCAATCTCCGGTGTAGCCTACATTGCAAGGGCTTACTAGTTGTATTTATTTTAGGTGAAAGCGTATCATTGGCGCAGTTATTTTTTATTAGAGACATATTGCTAGGTTAACGCCTGGGTGTAAGAATCTTCTTTAAGACCACAGAGTTGGTAACACACCCTATGACTCAAATATAAAGGGCTCTCGTGCTCTAGCAATCAAATGATATGACGGTGAAATAATCCCTTCGACTCGGTCCCACGCAGTCACAAAGTATAGACCTATGTGTGAAGTAATCACACCAACTTTGTTTTTATCATAAATTATATAAAGACAATAATAGTAACTCACAATGTGTTAAGGGCCTGGTCAATAGTAGTTGGATGGAAAGAGTCACATCAGCGCCAGCCACCCCTAATTTACGGTATCAGAAGAAATCAATTGAGTTATACTTTGTTTTCGGTGGCTCAGTCAGCCCACAGTGTTGCCAGAACTATCAGCACTTTAGAGCCTAACACCCTTCCCTTTACCAATCCAAAGAATGAGACTGAGTTAGCAAGCAAACAAAACATAGCTATAATCTTCTTAAACCTTTATCGCAGGTAGCAATCCTCTCTGTATTGACATAGATAAAGGAATAACAATAGAGGGAAGGAAGGCTAGAGCAAAACTCAGTGGCGGCTCGTCCTAAAGGGCACAAGGGAACGTGCCCTCCCATCTAAACACCAAGTTATTCATACAAACCATTATAAGCTATAATAATAATATTTAAGCTATATAAACAAGGGAAATATTAGAATTAAATAAACCTTTTTTATAGTTTTTCTTAAAATAATTATGACATTTAAAATTTCTGAGCAAAAACCTCCAAACTAAGCAACTAGCTTCCCGATCGGGGCAAAGTAGTGAATGTTCCCCATAGTCATGGTGGACAAGAGGAAGGCGAGGGAAGGGACGGGATGCTCAGAACAGCTCTGCGCAACTCTCAAGTGGGGCAATATTTGAGTGCTCCCCTGCGAGTAGAAGCTTGGAGATAGAGGTGTCTTGTCTTGAGTAGGAGATGCACGTCACTGAAGGGCAAGGGCTCGTTGGGAGAGCGGTATTACACGGTCACATTTCTTTGTTAAAGAAATGTTATGTAACTTTAACAAATCGTCCAATATCTTTTATCAAAGGAAATATTTGTTCAAAGATTTACGCTATAGAACATACTCTAGGCTTTTATCAAAGAAAATGGCAACTGAAAGATTAACCTGGGCGCGAGAGACAGTTAATAATAGAAATGAATTTAGGGCGCAAATATCCTAGGGGCACTTTTCAACAAAATGTATTTTTAGTGTTTAAAAATGTAATTGTTCAACTGGGTGACCTGGTGGTCTAGGGGTAAGGTGTCAGACTTCTGTGCTGGCGGCCGGGGTTCGATCCTCGGTCCCGGCAAAGATTTATCTGATATCCAAACCCTTCCTTCACCTCTGACAAGACATCTTGTGATTGTGAGGAATGCCAGGCCTCCACCGTGGTTCGGATTCCACGTTAAACTGTAGGTCCTTCATTTCATCTCACTATCACCCTACCATTACACATTAGCGTAAGTGCGTATAACCCGAACGGGTAGCAAGACGCGGTGGTAATAATAATAATAATAATAATAGTTCAAATGAAATATTTAATAATTATTTATAAATTAAAAATAGCACCTAAATATAAAATTCAATATTAAGAATTAAAAAAAATAGACTAACAACATAATCACTTTAATGATTTAGAAAAATTTGGGGTCGCTTTGTCAATGGATAGCTTTGTAATTTGTTTAAATGCTTAAAAATTACTAAGAGAAAAGAGAGGGAAGATTGGATAATATTTTTGTACAAATTGATTAAGCGGGTGTGTGGGTGATGGACGTAAATGTTTATTTTTTATTAATTCTTTTTTATGTTTCGCAGGTTTTCTTTTCACTTTAACAGCAAAGAAATTATCACATTCTCACTCACAGCCACTGCACATAAAATTAAACCATTTGAGCTCATTTTAGAAATAACACAATACTGTAATTGTAGAAACTTTGAAAGATGTGTGATAACACATCTTTTATCAAAGACGGCATCAAATATTTTATCATAAATTATATTTGATCAAAGAAATGTGTTATGTCACCTAAGTGCAGCAAAATTATTCAATTCATTTTTTTAAGCTATCAAAATCTTGTCCTCAAAACGTGTTTAACGAAACTGTTGCATCCTATTCCATGTTAAACGATATAAAATTAAATAGTGAATTGAATGTAATTTACAGTCGTGATGATATGTGTGAAGTTGAGGGTGTGCTATCTTTATTAGTGTTTATTTCACAAAATAACCTGCGTGAGATTTTATCTGAAAGTTTCAAACTATTGGACATTATTTGTACTACACCAATGTCAACAAGTGAATGTGAAAGGTGTTTTTCTACCTTAAAACGGATTAAGACTTTCTTGAGGAGTACATTGATGGAAAACAGAATAAATGCTTTAGCAGTTCTATCAGTTGAAAAGAAATTTATTAATTCAATTTCTGATTTCAACAACAAAGTTATTGAGGTATTCTCAAATATCAAGGAAAGGAGGATGGACTTCCATTACAAAATATAATAAATAAGAGGTGAGTTTATATTTTTATTCATTATTATTAATTTTCAATTTTGTACCCTCCCATGAAAAAAAGTCACGAGCCGCCACTGGCAAAACTCATTCCAGTTTAAAACAATGAAAGCTGTAGTTCTGTCGATTCACCGCAGAGGAGCTCTGACAAACGAACTTTAAATTGTGGACTCGTGTTTTTGCGCCACAAAACCATTTAGACTTAGTTTCGCAAGTAAAAAGTTTTCTTAGAGGAACTGACAACGTTGTAACGTTGTAAATGACCCATCACCAATGTAAAAGATAGTAAACCTGTCCCAAAATGAGAGTTGCAAGGGTGAGGAAGAATTGCTCACAATGTCACCATCACCTCCAAGGACCAACCAAGATAACTGAGCCGCCACACCAAACAGCACTAATACAATAGCCCCATGGCTTCTTTGGTGATGACTGACAGCCCACAGCTGACAGATAACAGCTTTGAAAAGTTACCAGACCAAATTATGTATCCCTGTGCCGAACCATATGATCTGCAAAAACATGTGTTTAGCAGCTGCCACTTCTGACAGTCAAAATTTAGGTATATACCTAAATGTTGACTGTCAGAAATTAGCTGTGAACTGTCAGTCAGCACCAAAGAAGCCATGGGGCTACTGTACCAATCATTGCTAGAGAGAAAATTACTACCATCTATTTTATAGGTAATGTGTCTGATAAAGGATGAATTCTATTTTGGAGAAAAAAACAACTAATAAAGGAAGATGCACGTGTGCTTTTAAAGGCTGTGAAAACACACGTTTTAACACTGGAAACAAATGATCAATGTTTACTTTTCCAGTTTGTGATAAGTATAGTCAAAAAGTTTTTAGTTATTTTATTATTGTTTAGTAAACAAATAAATATTGTACATGTTAAATACTTCTACACAAGACCACCTTAACTGACGAGTTTGACAGTATTAATCATATTTAAAAATAGTCTCAATACCAAGACTGTTCAATAATTTTAGCAAATTTTGTTAATTTAATCTTTTAATTTGTCTGATCCTTATTACTGTTGAAATGTTCTTAATAAATGCGTATTTCTTTATTTATTTAATTTCTTGGTATCCATAAATATTAACAAAAAAATAGTGTTTTTCGTTAAACCTACGAGATATTGACAGACTGATTTGATGGGGTAATGATGAAAAACCTAAAGCCTTTCGGAAATGTATTCACTCTTGCTTGGAGAAGATGTAAGACCGTTATTGAAAAGCCATCCCTAGTCTGCATGGATCTAATTCATATTCAAAGAAAGCTTCCTTCACTGGAAGCTGATTAAATGAGATTCTTACTGCTTTACTGGGCGGGACCCTAAGTGAGGGGAACATAATGTATCAGTGCATGCTGGTTTATTGTAATCGTTAAACTAATATATATTTCTAAATTCTATTCCCCATGATACTTTACAGGTTCACTGGTATAGTTTTCCTTTTTTATATCATAGCTACAATACAAAAATGTAAAAACGATTATTTACAGTTCCACTCCCGATTACAGTTAAAAGTCCTTCAAGTTTCAACTAACTTTGTAATGATCATATCATATCCAACTATGACAGATATAGCCTCAGCTTATGAAGGCAATCAATGCAAGAGTGTTTCTGGAAGAAATCCCTCCTAGCCTCCAGAGGCTCACCTTATAACCCATATTTTATTTAGTGCCCCCTAACCTCCAAATTTAAATTCTGAATCTGTTACTGAATTAACATAACAGTATATAGCATGATACCCATACAATTGATTTTATTGGCTATTAGAAATTCTTGATTTATTTTATTTTTAGTAATTTTAATTAAAGTAAATATTTGATAAATTCATTCTTATTCAGAATTATAAAAATTAAATTTGTTCGGAACTGTGTGGTTCTTCTTGAATGTGACTAGTAAGAACTATCTTTGCACTAAATTGTATGTGTATATTTTTAGAAGTACCTAGGATTTTTCATACATTTAAAAAAAATAACTGCACTACAGCTAAACTATTCAAACTAAATATATTTAGACATCTAAAAAAATGTAAATAACATGTTATATTTAATTAGCTCTTTTAATTATGAACTAAAATCTCCAAGAGATTAATATGGACTATTTGTTTATAATTTAAAAGTATTTGCTTCAATTTTATCTTTTTGTATGATATTTTGTGTGGTAAATATTAGTATTTTTGCTTTCATTTAGGCACACCTATCTTAGACTTATGTCATATTTGAAAATAAAATTACCGGATCAGTGGGCATGTTGAATAAATATCAGGCTTGTCTAGTCTGGTTTGTCAGTGATGGAGAATTCGGGGCTCAACCCCCGGTTTGGTGTAGGGTGGGGCCCCTACTTAGGGTGTTATTTGCTAAATGATCGTAAAAATGGGTGAATTTTCTTAAAACCTCTACTTTCCTCATCCCCATTAGATTGCTAACATTCGAAAATACTTGGCTCGATAAAATTAGTTTGCATTTACAAGATCTTAATTTAAGAGTAAACCTCACAGCGTAAGATGATGTCCGGTTGTTCATGTGTGTCACCCACACTCTTGAATTAATTTTTGATCCTCGACCAAACAGGAGGACACATGGGGTAATCAACATCACAATAATAGTGTAGATTTTTTAAATTTTAATCGAACCTTTGGTGCGGGAGTTTTAAATTTAATATAAATAAACAATTTTGATCATTTTTCACGCTCCAAAAGTAATAAAAAGCGTGTCATTACACTTCTAAAAGTTATCATTTCATGATTGGGTCACCATATTAAAATATTACTTGGTACTTTAATCGAATATAGACCCATTGAAGTATTAAAAAATGGTAGCCAGTGTTATCCCAAAACCTCCAAACGTTCAAATTCTAGTTTATATACTAATATTTTCACTACGTCTTACTACCCGTCCGGCATATCCATATTTAATTACACTAGTGAGGTAGGTAGGATTAAAAAAGAAAATGTACATTTTCGTAGAGGAAGATGAGAAATTAATTTAGAAAAATCACCCCTGGTACATTTTACTGGGATTTGAATCCTGACCACTCCATCACCAACAAACCAAACCAAACAAGCGTAATGTTAAACCCACTTTCTCACTGATACTTGTTTTAGTTATATTAAATTTCTTAACTAATGTGTATATGAATGGGACTAAAAGGTCACGAAAGAGAATCAATGAGCCTGGTGAATATTTTGGAAAATGAGCAAGCAGAGCAATTCAACGAAACACAAAAAAGCTTATCGCCAGAGCTAGATAACTAAAATAAACCTAAGATTTTATCATTATAACTGCTTTTATTTTCATTTTTATTTTTAACTTACTTATAATCGTTATAGTTACTATAATAGGTTATATTACTTTGTACCTATTAATAAAATAAGCCAGGTCAGGGGTATCTAAAATTAAAATAAAAAACGAAATTTAAACAAAATGTAGGCCTTTAGTCATAAATAAAATTATTAATACATTTATGTTTTACTAGGCCCTAGTTTGAGCTATATCATTTTGACCAGTATTAACGGACCAGTGTTGTTCAGGTATATTTTTAATAGTAATAATTTCATCCAATTTCGATAAAACACAGTTCTTTTTAAAATTAGCGTTACAATTTTTTTCATTTTTTTTACATTTATGATCTATATTAATTGGACCAAGGCTATAAATTTTCCAATAAATAAAAACATTTGAACTAAACATATATTTGAATAAAACTTTTAAGCACACACCAGGGGCTGCGCCCTGCGATGTTAATATGTTAGACCTACTTTGAAAGGATGATGTCGATGACGAGGTTGAGATTCAAACCTGGACGAGTGCACTGGGGCTATTTTTCTTATGAGTCAATTTTACTTCTTTGTTTTATTAGTGTTCTATTTAAAAAATTTGCTTTGCACATTTTACTCTCCTTTTAGATCCATGCCGATTGACAGAAAACTATATCAGGGGATTAGGCTGTAGCAAAAGTCTTTCTTCAAAAGACAATCACTCCCTCTTTGTTTAGTAGCAGCAGTGTAAAGTGCTAGCTCTGTTCTTATTTTTATTGCAAAAGATATATTTTATTAATCCCATTTGTTCCTCATATTATATTTTATATCCAGTATTACTTACATACACACACACATACACACACACACACACACACACACATATATATATATATATATATAT
>CABFVZ010004835.1:29019-41393 GCA_902151445.1 Timema monikensis | reverse complement strand
CATTCTAGCATGTTACCTAGGAGGGACATTCTAGCATGTTACCTAGGAGAGACATTCTAGCATGTTACCCAGGAGGGACATTCTAGCATGTTACCCAGGAGAGACATTCTAGCATGTTACCCAGGAGACACATTCTAGCATGTTACCCAGGAGAGACATTCTAGCATGTTACCCAGGAGAGACATTCTAGCATGTTACCCAGGAGAGACATTCTAGCATGTTACCCAGGAGAGACATTCTAGCATGTTACCCAGGAGACACAATGGGGGTAATAGGCTGGAGGTGTAAGTGTAATGGTGGTTATGATGATGATGAAAGAGGTCCTCTTCACGAAGTGAGCTAATCCCTCGAGACTTTCTGTAGACTCATGTCTGCTCCGAGATGCATGATGGGAAAGTGATGCCAAGGCTTTATTTGGGGTGAGGGGAGAAGAGGGCATAGATCCTAAATGTAAAGTAACTTTAACTGAATAGGGAAGGGACGAATGGAGCAGAGGAAGATGTGAAGTTGTTGAACAGGGGACGGGATCTCTTCAATATTAGGGTTATCTTTCTTTGAAGTGTGTTTTGTAACCGGTGGATAATATATAGTCCATTCACCATATGAGTGGTTAAAACTGACAGCTCACGAAGTTACCATGAAGCCACTCGACCAACCAAATGATCTGTAAGACCAAATATTGATTTGTTGTCACGTTTGGTAGTCAAAACGTTGACAAAAATATTTAATATTTAATTTTGTTTTTCTTTTGACCATTCTTTAAATCTTCTGCTAGCTGTCAGCCACCATATTTCCCACGGCGATTGAACTCTGGGAAAATATTATAATAATTCCCAAACCTAACATTATTTTGTAGACAAATCTATACTCCATTTTTTATTATAAGCTTACCAAACACTTTGGCAATATAAACGGTTTACGTTATAATCGCAAAAACAAACTTTTTGAGGGTGCCATTTTTTAAATATGGCAAATGTAAAATAACCTTTTGAATGGCACTACATTTTAATTTACTGCCCCAAAAATTATACTAATATGTAAAATTTCATGTCAGTATAAAAAAGTGAATGATTGTAGCTCCACTATTACGTCTAGGCTAGGTTAGGTTTGGGATCATTTTCATATCACGCCCAGGCTACGTTGGGGTAGGTTTAGCTGTGTTTGGCGCCCCCTCGAGCCGGCAACCCGGGGAGCTGCCCCCTTGTATACCGGCCCAAGCGTGTTACTACCAGCACAGCCCTGGATTGGAATATTATACTCACAGGGTTTGTAAATATCAACTGTTGCTGTAACAGTATCACCATGTCACGAGGTGCCTGATGACTATACAGAGGTAGACAACTCACGAGGTGCCTGATGACTATACAGAGGTAGACAACTCACGAGGTGCCTGATGACTATACAGAGGTAGACAACTCACGTGGTGCCTGATGACTACACAGAGGTAGACAACTCACGTGGTGACTGAGTACTTTACATAGGTAGACAACTCACGTGGTGACTGATGACTACACAGAGGTAGACAACTCACGAGGTGCCTGATGACTATACAAAGGTAGACAACTCACGTGGTGCCTGATGATTACACAGAGGTAGACAACTCACGTAGTGACTGATGACTACACAGAGGTAGACAACTCACGTGGTACCTGATGACTATACAGAGGTAGACAACTCACGTGGTGCCTGATGACTATACAGAGGTAGACAACTCACATGGTGCCTGATGACTATACAGAGGTAGACAACTCACGTGGTGCCTGATGACTATACAGAGGTAGACAACTCACGAGGTGCCTGATGACTATACAGAGGTAGACAACTCACGTGGTGCCTGATGACTATACAGAGGTAGACAACTCACATGGTGCCTGATGACTATACAGAGGTAGACAACTCACGAGGTGCCTGATGACTATACAGAGGTAGACAACTCACGAGGTGCCTGATGACTATACAGAGGTAGACAACTCACGTGGTGCCTAATGACTATACAGAGGTAGACAACTCACGTGGTGCCTGATGACTACACAGAGGTAGACAACTCACGAGGTGCCTGTTAACGAGCTGTTGTTTAAAGAAGATGTATATTTCCTCAACGGGACCTGATCAAGGGTACAGAAGATGAAATTCACCGGAAATTGAGCGCCCATGACAGAGAGCATGATGGGTAGCCGCCTCCCCTCCCCTTTTCATCCATTCTGAGTTGACAAGCCTCACTCCTGATGTGTTCACAAGGTCACTAACAATCACTACAGCAAGCCAAATGAAGTTGAAGTATACTTCCCTCCAAAAGAAATAACTTCTGCATAAACATTGAAGTTTGATTGATGTGTGACAAGTATATTCTCCATTTCCCGGTTCTAATTCACGGTTACAGAGTTGTAGAAACATGGCGTTTGTATGGCAGCAAGTTGTACACTACATAATTATATTATTATAATTAGCCGGGCCCAAGAACCATCGTATTTATACTGTTGGTTCAGTTCTAAACATCACGGCTGGGGAAAGACCGTGCGTGGCTTCCTTCTAAACAAATTAATTTAGTTTTGTATCCATTGGAAATATGAAATATAACATGAGTGACCGAGCAAATTGTTCTAATATTTAGATGTTGCGTCACCCTTTCCTGTGAGCTGTCCTAGCCCGCTTCCCCCCCTCTTTTAGAAATGTAGCACCTGCGCCTCTACTCTCTCATACGTCACTTCCTTCCTTTGTATGGTTTAGTAAAAGTTGTCTAAGTTCATTTCAAGGAAGTCATCAAGTTAGTTGTTCTTGTGTTCTTCTGGAAGGCTCATCAGTCATTAGGCGGCTAATTGTAGATTCCTGTCAAGAACAAACATGGCCACTTTGGTTTATTACCTCTATCAACTGAACATATTCAAATAAATGTGTTCACTTTTAACAACTCACTGGACTTGTATCGTGTGTGATCGTCCTGGAATTATTGTGACGACGTAGTCATTTGTTTGTTTGGAAATAAAACATTCCTCACAGTCAACAGATGTGTATTTTCCATCTATCAGTCGGCTGAGGAAATAGTTAGGAGTCATTCAATACTTCTCTCTTAGCTCCTTGTAGCTCTAACAGATGAACCACTCTCTTAGCTCCTTGTAGCTCTGACAGGAGGAACCACTCTCTTAGCTCCTTGTAGCTCTGACAGATGAACCACTCTCTTAGCTCCTTGTAGCTCTGACAGGAGGAACCACTCTCTTAGCTCCTTGTAGCTCTGACAGGAGGAACCACTCTCTTAGCTCCTTGTAGCTCTGACAGGAGGAACCACTCTCTTAGCTCCTTGTAGCTCTGACAGGAGGAACCACTCTCTTAGTTCCTTGTAGCTCTGACAGCAGGTGTAGAGGAACCACTCTCTTAGCTCCTTGTAGCTCCGACAGCAGGTGTAGAGAAACCAGTGGGATGTTTATGGTTTTCCTCAGCCCGCCAGTTTTGTTCAATAACTGACATTATCCAGTCTCGGTAGATGTTAGCTGTATCCACCGCAGGCTGGCCAACTAACCCCTCTCAAACCACTCACAACACGACACATTACACCATGGAAATGGAGGGATTATTTTGTGGTTCATGGCAATTCCCATCATTACTTGGTAATAACCAGTTTCTTGGTCGACACACTCACACTCACACACACACACACACACACACACTTGCTTGAGTTATGACAGCAAAAAATCTTTTTAACACATGGTCCGAGTATTAGAAACATGACTGGGATATAAGATTTCCTCTACACCTTCCACTACAGCAGGTATACATACACCTTCCATATCTGCAGAGGTTACTGTTCTTAAACTTACTGGCTTATAATAACTGACCTGTCGCTAGGATTAATACATACATACTTGCTCTGTCCAGGGATAACTTGACTCGCAAATAACACTCGTTTTATTCCTAGCAACATTGATCTACAGACGTTATTAGAACCGTGGAAAGTAGAGTTCTAACTTGTTTTATTCCTAGCAATATTGATCTACAGACGTTATTGGAACCGTGCAAAGTAGAGTTCTAACTTGTTTTACAAACAGGCTGTATTCGTAACATATAGTTTAACCCCATTGTTAGATTTTTAGACTCGTCTAAATCCTTTACTCGATAGTTCATTAGTTTGTAAGTCACCTTAATTGACATGGCTTATATCAAGTGCAGCGAGTGAACTAACAAATGTAAATACACGAATAATAATACACTACAAAAGATGAATCAATCAATCATATCAATCTGGACTTACCAATTCAATTAATACTAGCCAGGCAAGAAGCAATAACATACTTATTAATATTGAGAACTTGAATTCGTTTTGTGTATTCAAAACCACCCCCTTCCAGTTTCCCTCTCCTAGGAGCTGAATTTCGAAAAACTCGAGAGTAAAAATTGCTTTTTACCAAAACAGAGCCTTCCTGTCAAGTTTCAATGTTCCGGATCCAGGGGCTCGGGAGATACGGTGATGAGTCAGTGAGTCAGTGAGTCAGTGAGTCAGGGCAGGCGTATCTTGGAGCTTGACTATTTCAAAGCAAGCTTTTCTTCTGAAATACAAGATTGTGGGTTCAAAAACTTGTATTTAAGAAGTCATGCATTATTAACATTTATTTAATTAAAACAACCAAAAGGCCGCAAGGATATAAATACATAAAATAATAGAAACAAAGCTTAACTTTGGAAAACCCTGAAACACTTTACTAAATAATAACAAAATTAATTAATAAAATGTCTGACAAAAGACAATCCAATCAAAATGAAGCGAATGCTTGTAATATAATGAGATGTCATATGTTATACTATCATGTGTGCATAACATAGCGAGTGGTATGAACAGTTTGTTGTTTACAACTCTCGTTTATTCTCCGTGGCAACAAAAAGACAAACTTGTTGATTTTAGATGGCAAATGGATTATGGAACATACATATTGCTATAAGACAAGGTAAGAGTGTATCAAAATATCAATAAACCATTGTATGAATAGATAAGTATAACAAATGTTATACAAACTAACATACAAACAAATAGTAAAAATAGAATACCCACATAATGAATTGTCTGTTATTCATCTGTTTTATAACTTTTCCTCAGTCCAGGGATTAACTAAATGCTGGTACCTACATCTACATTGTGTATAATTATCAGCCTATAATTACTACTACACTTTGCCTAATTTTCCTTTCGTTGATTCTTGTAAAATGTTTCTTTCTGACTCTATAATATCAATTTCAATGAAGGAAAATGAATTTCATGTTGTATGGAATATTAACATCACTAGTAGGTGCAGGGGTAGAGCAAGGTGTCCCACAGAGAATGGACTGGTTGTGAAGTATGACGAAGGTCTAGACTGCACCAGACCAGAGCGTCCAGAAGACAGACAGACAGGCGGACGGACGGCACACCCTGTAGACTGAGAGTCAATGATAGGGGGCCCTCCTATTGGAAATTGTTAAGAAGAGGTTGGTCCACTCCAAACTGCCGGTAACAACAGTAATATTCATTAAATAGAGGTCGAGGAATTGTTTACAACGTAGCTTTTACAATACTCGGCTTTTACACCCCTAAATTATAGACATCGGAACGGACACACAGAATTAGTTATGAAAACGAGCGAGGCCAGAAGAAATACGAGCCGAGCTCTTTGTTCGACAGTGAGAATCAGAGAAAGGAACGACAAATGATGAGGAACAGGGGACTGGGACCACTGAGTTAGTGTACATATAGCTCCAACCAAGCTGAGATTATCTAGGGATACTGGGGAGCTGGGATTACACAGGGATACTGGGGAGCTGGGATTACACAGGGATACTGGAGAACTAGGATTACACAGGGATACTGGAGATCTAAGATTACACAGGGATACTGTAGAGCTGGGATTAAACAGGGATACTGGAGAGCTGGGATTACACAGGGATACTGGAGAGCTGGGATTACGCAGGGATACTGGAGAGCTGGGATTACACAGGTATAGTGAAGAACTAGGATTACACAGGTATACTGGAGAGCTAGGAATACACAGGGATACTGGAGAGCTGGGATTAAACAGGGATACTGGAGAACTAGGATTACACAGGGATACTGGAGAGCTGGGATTAAACAGGGATACTGGAGAGCTGAGATTACACAGGGGTACTGGAGAGCTGGGATTACACAGGGATACTGGAGAACTAAAATAACACAGGGATACTGGAGAGCTGGGATTAAACAGGGATACTGGAGAACTAGGATTACACAGGGATACTGGAGAGCTGGGATTAAACAGGGATACTGGAGAGCTGGGATTAAACAGGGATACTGGAGAGCTGGCATTACACAGGGATAGTGAAGAACTAGGATTACACAGGGATACTGGAGAACTAGGAATACACAGGGATACTCGAGAACTAGGATTACACAGGGATACTGGAGAGCTGGGATTAAACAGGGATACTGGAGAGCTGGGATTACACAGGGATACTGGAGAACTAGGATTACACAGGGATACTGGAGAGCTGGGAATACACAGGGATACTGGAGAGCTGGGACCACTGAGTTAGTGTGGATATAGTTCCAACCAAGCTGAGATTATCTAGGGATACTGGGTAGCAGGGATTACACAGGGATACTGGGGAGATAGGATTACACAGGGATACTGGGGAGCTGGAATTAAACAGGGATACTGTAGAGCTGGGATTAAACAGGGATACTGGAGAGCTGGGATTACACAGGGACACTGGAGAGCTGGGATTACGCAGGGATACTGGAGAGCTGGGATTACACTAGGTATAGTGAAGAACTAGGATTACACAGGGATACTGGAGAGCTAGGAATACACAGGGATACTGGAGAGCTGGGATTAAACAGGGATATTGGAGAACTAGGATTACACAAGGATACTGGAGAGCTGGGATTAAACAGGGATACTGGAGAGCTGAGATTACATAGGGGTACTGGAGAGCTGGGATTACGCAGGGATACTGGAGAGCTGGGATTACACAGGTATAGTGAAGAACTAGGATTACACAGGGATACTGGAGTCTGGAGAGCTGGGATTAAACAGGGATACTGGAGAACTAGGATTACACAGGGATACTGGAGAGCTGGGATTAAACAGGGATACTGGAGAACTAGGAATACACAGGGATACTCGAGAACTAGGATTACACAGGGATACTGGAGAGCTGGGATAAAACAGGGATACTGGAGAACTAGGATTACACAGGGATACTGGAGAACTAGGATAACACAGGGATACTGGGGAGATAGGATTACACAGGGATACTGGAGAACTAGGATTACACAGGGATACTGGGGAGATGGGATTACACAGGGATACTGGAGAACTAGGATAACACAGGGATACTGGGGAGATAGGATTATACAGGGATACTGGAGAACTAGGATTACACAGGGATACTGGAGAACTAGGAATACACAGGGATACTGGAGAACTAGGAATACACAGGGTTACTGGAGAGCCGGGATTACACAGGGATACTGGAGAACTAAGAATACACAGGGTTACTGGAGAGCTGGGATTACACAGGGATACTGGAGAACTAGGAATACACAGGGATACTGGAGAACTAGGAATACACAGGGTTACTGGAGAACTAGGAATACACAGGGATAGTGGAGAACTAGGAATACACAGGGTTACTGGAGAACTAGGAATACACAGGGATACTGGGGAGCTGAGATTACACAGGGATACTGGAAAGCTGGGATTACACAGGGATACTGGAAAACTAGGATTACACAGGGATACTGGAAAGCTGAGATTACACAGGGATACTGGAGAGCTGGGATTACACAGGGTTAATGAAGCCATACACAAAATGATGTTTTCCTCCAAACTTCTAAGTCCATATCTTTTTGTTCAAATTCCAAGAGTGAAAAAGCGCCAAAATGAGACACAACCTTGTCTGATGACGCAGTAAACAGCAGTCTACTAGTTAGCTCGAGTTGTAGCCAGACTCTCGCACCATGCTCAGTTGTACCTGGGTAGTGCTACGGACAGTGATGCCATCAATCCAAGCCAGTGACTGCAGATCGTGAGCTGAAGCCATTAGCCTTGTTGAACAACTTTTACCCTGATTACCTACGCGTCAACTCAAGTCTGGAAGGGTCTCAAAAACACTTTCTTTGTTTCTTGTAGAGAGCAATGGCGGCGTGTCTTCTCTCTTTCTCTCTCTCTCTCTTCTATTCTTCTTTTCTTTTTCCTTCCTTCCACGCTAAAGGCTACAATTATGAATGATTGGTGGTTTCTCTCTAGTCTGTGAGTTGTGTGCAATTACTGGCCATAAATCAACTGAGACCGGGTTAAGGGGGGACTTATCACGGACAAGAGGAGGTGTCGGCCTTCTCTTCAATTAATATTTTATACTCGCGTCTAAATGACGGCACTGGAGGGGGAGGAGGGGAGTATGGACTGCTAATTGGGGAGAAGTGATCACTTAATGTCGAGTGATGGAAGTTACTTCAGAGACACGTTGCTTGGAGTGTTGTGGTTCGACTCTCGTCTGTGTTCTGACAGAGGACTGCACATTACATGTGTTCTGACAGAGGACTGCACATTACATGTGTTCTGACAGAGGACTGCACATTACATGTGTTCACTATTTCTGTCCGTGTGTATGGGGCTATTGTAGCTTATGTTCTAGCTAATAACTGAGTGGTGTGAATTAATAAGTTCAAGGATATTTGATGTTTCAATATGGCACAACTGTTCAAATATTCTTTTGTTATATTTAGCGTTGAAAAATAACACAAAAGGAACAGAGAGCACTAAAATACACTATTTTTTAAAACTTGTATGTGAGGTCAGCCCGATTTGTTAAAAAAATATATAAACGTTGTTATGTGTTATGATCAAGTCTGAATAAAATCCCTCTATGAACATAAAACAGGTGTGTTATTTGATTTCTGAGGCAAACCACTACATGAATAAATGTTGAGCTATTCATCATATTATCAGCATTGTTCACCTCTCCCAAATAAAGTTGCTCTAGCGACACTAACATCCAAGACTGTAAGATGAGAAGTGGTAGAAATATCTTCTATCAGAAACAAGGTAATCAAGCTGGTATTTCCTTGCATCTGCGAGGGGCAGTCTCAGCAACCCACAGAGCAGCAATGTCTTACAGGTTGTCTACCGGCCAGGGGGTTTATTTAGAAGATCTAATAATTATACAAGGAACTTTGCTAGCGGAGGTCTACATGATATAATGCTAGCGGAGGTCTACATGATATAATGCTAGCGGAGGTCTACATGATATAATGCTAGCAGAGGTCTACATTATATAATGCTAGCAGAGGTCTACATGATATAATGCTAGTAGAGGTCTACATGATATAATGCTAGCATAGGTCTACATGATATAATGCTAGCATAGGTCTACATGATATAATGCTAGCATAGGTCTACATGATATAATGCTAGTAGAGGTCTACATGATATAATGCTAGTAGAGGTCTACATGATATAATGCTAGCAGAGGTCTACATGATATAATGCTAGTGCTCCTGTCCTTACAAGGGACTGTGCTAGCAGAGGTCTACATTACACAAGACCTGAGTGTCCCTGTCTTCATAAAAGCTGATACATGTCCGCCATTTCACGAACTAACTGTTCCACACCAGCCCATTAAAATAATATATAGGTTTTATTCTGCGAGATGAAAGTCTCAGGAAGACAGGGGTGTCAATTTCCCACAATGGACAGTAACCAGGGGTGTCACAGATAAGATGAGTGATGTTAAGAGTGTCACAGATAAGATGAGTGATGTTAAGAGTGTCACAGATAACACCACGTACTTGAAAATTTGGCAGACCTTGGTTCGATTCCAACAGCACTAATGGTACTCTTGAATATTAATGCGCGAGTTCATCTTGGTGTGATATTATTCTGAGGATGTGAATCTAGTGTCAGGAGTTCTCACCTAGGTCAGACCCGTCTGTCATGATAATATGTGGGTTTAGAAAGTGAACTTTAAATATTCAAATCATTAAGCTTGGCTATTTTGGTGAGACTGAATGACTTCTTGAATGTGATCTCTGAAATGTAAACGTAGGCTCAGTCATAATTAGTTGCGTCCGTCAAACTTGTCAAAGTGATGGCCTGCAAGTCAATTAATACAACTATTGAAATGCTATATTCAGTTGAAAGAGCAGATAAGTGTTAATTTACAACCAGATGTAGCATGTTGATACCAATGGACAGCTGTAAGTGCTTTGTGACAAGGAAGTGGGTTGGCTGTATTTCAGCTTGTGAATGACTGAATGACACTTGTCAGCTGATAATGACCTGCACTTGACGGTCTGAAGAGACCATCAAGGCGAGATATTATCTTCTTGTTGTAATTACGTGGACATTATCTTCACACTAGTCTAACACTCATCCATACTTGGCGACAATAGGGGGAAGTACAGTGCAATGATCTAACATTAATACTGTATATGGCTAAGATACAATACTTTAAGTTTGTCAGAGGGAGCTGCCGGTACTAGGTAGTTTGTCAGAGGTAGTTGCCGGTACTAGGTAGTTTGTCAGAGGGAGCTGCCGGTATTAGGTAGTTTGTCAGAGGTAGTTGCCGGTACTAGGTAGTTTGTCAGAGGGGAGTTGCCGGTACTAGGTAGTTTGTCAGAGGTAGTTGCCGGTACTAGGTAGTTTGTCAGATGGGAGTTTCCGGTACTAGGTAGTTTGTCAGATTGGGAGTTGCCGGTACTAGGTAGTTTGTCAGAGGGAGCTGCCGGTACTAGGTAGTTTGTCAGATGGGAGCTGCCAGGACCGGGTGGTTTGTCAGACAAACTCCCAGACAGAGTAGACGATGCACTAAATGAGATTTATTGGTGCAAACAAAATGATCGCTTTCTACTGTTGAAAGATTTATTCGTGAAACTGCCTTTGAAGAGAATGTTTTGAAACTCCCCCCTCTCCACTCCTCTATTTCGGGGTTTAATAGCCATGTTTATCTCATGAACACATTATTTAGGGGTTTTTGACTTCCTCGGCTTTTGAAAGGGGAATAGTTTTAATGACATCAGCTGTGCTGTTCTCCCTAGGAAGGAGCTCTGGATAGCTGAGCGTACTTGATGATAACTGTCAAGCTGTAACTGTTGAGCGCGGCACAGCCTTGTCTGATGTGTGGACGAGTGTAGGGAGTGTCTTATGTATCATGTGTGGACGAGTATAGGAGTGTCATGTGTGGACGAGTGTAGGGAGTGTCTTGTGTGTCATGTGTGGACAAGTGTAGGGAGTATCATGTGTGTCATGTGTGTCATGTGTGGACGAGTGAGGGAGTGTCATGTCCATTGTGGCTATTTTAACCTTCATTATACTGGTCACTTATGAACTTGCTGCAGTAATACCAATCATGTAATTTGTTCTTATAAGTCGTGGGTTTCTTATTATTTGAATATTAAACGTCTACTTTCTAAACACACGGTTCTATCAATAACTCCCAAACTAACCAAGTTTATAATAGCAAAACAACAATAAATAAACAACCCTCTCACCAGAAATTGAAATACTCAGCTATTATGACCGCTCCCTCCGGGATTTGAACCATGGGACCTCACGAATATCGCTGTGTGCATGATATGAGTGTGTGAGTGTGTGTGGGTGTTGTTTAGCATTTAAATTGCGCCCCAAGAGAGAATACTTCATGGGAAACCCCCTTCACCACCGTGACATATTTCAAACAGCGCCATCTCTCGCTGAAGGGCGGATATTCCAAGGAGAGGGGAGGGGGGGAGCATAGCTGGGAACTATGTTGTAGTTGTATTTACAACAACTTGTTGAAGTACTAGTTTCCCAATAAATAGGACATATAGAAATGGAAGGTTTCCCCAAATGAAAGGACAATACAGATCGTAGCCCAGCTAAAACCAAGATAAGTCTTGTCCTAACCAATTGACGTAAATCAAGAGTTGTTAGTCATACAAGAACTGAAGTCAGATCCCCATTGTTCCTGGGGATCGGCACAATATCAATATAAATATAATAATGCAAATAACAATTAACTGTTTTTAAATAGTTTTAATTCACAAAAACAGCCTTGACAATAATAACACTTTGAACTTTTATATAAATTAACATAACAAAACACAATCCAACAATTTCAAGTAGTTTCCTATACAACTAAAACTTAACAACCATTGAAAAGAATTAGCAAGGAACTATGTACACGCACAATTTGTAAAATAATTAAAGTATTCAAATTTCTAATAACTAATAAGTCAATAATTAAATAATAATTAATGATTAAAAGTGCGTATAGTCAATGACAAGTTATCTCTCACATGGTTACTATTGTCCAGTACTCCATGGTTACTATTGTCCAGTACTCCATGGTTACTATTGTCCAGTACTCCATGGTTACTATTGTCCAGTACTCCATGG
>CABFVZ010004835.1:0-23454 GCA_902151445.1 Timema monikensis | reverse complement strand
AAAACTTGAATTTTTACAAGTGGGGGGGCTACCGTGAAGTTGGCCCCCCCAATGTAAACATATCATTTGTGGGCCTATCAAAACGGAACAAACGAAAATTTTTGCGGAACAATCCGGAACAAACGAAGAACAAACGATTGCAATAATAAAAAATTGAATTTTTAAAAGTGGGGGGGCCAACTTCACGGACGTGAAGAGAGGGCATGAAAAGGAGACTAGAAAAATCCAATTTAAAAATCCCTTTGGGTGTTTTCTGAAGTTGTTGAGGGTTGACTCTGGTAAAGATTTGTTGCTGGTAATTAAAAATAAAACGTCAAAGGAAGGCTTAGGATTCTTCTTCCCGGTTGATGCGCATGCGTAGAAGTAGGAGGCATGTTCGGTCAATTGCTCTCAATATCTTGATTTCATCTCGTTTCGGGGGAAGAGTTGTGTCAATAACAGAAAGTTTTAATACACTCTGGGAGAGACGCCGAGGTTCTAAGCCTGACGAGGTCAAATCAGTAGAAATCTTAGAGTAGGCCAACCTAATACAAGAATGTATGGAGGATAGACTGGTGTTACTTACAGGCTTCTACCGGGATATAAGTCGATCATTTCTTGTAGCACTGTCTTGTTGTCTTGTCACTATTGAGGAATATAAACCAGGAAGAACAACTTCTCATTTATAATCACGTGGTTTGTTGTTCAAATAGTCTCCCTAAATAAACAGAGTAAATGGAAGCTAGCTATTCAGAAAAAATCTTACAATTATTATTCTAGCATTATCCATACCGCAGCATATATTTTGACAGGGTTATTGAGTTTGAATAAATCGGTAAATGCATGCTATTTATTACCAGGTCCGTAAGTCGGTGGTTTCTCACCTATTGTCCACGAACGTACAACTCAGAATATACAAAACAATCACTCTACCGGTTCTTTTCTATGGGTGTTAAACGTGATCTCTTACCTTAAACGACGAAAACAAGGCTAGGGTGTTCGAAAACAAGGGGATTATGAATATATTTAGTCCAAAGAGGGATTAGGCTACTATGGAGTGGAGGGGGTTACATAATGATGAGTTTAATACTCTGTACTCATCACAAAACATTGTTAGGACAATCAAGTATCGTATATTACGTGGGCAGGACATGCAGCGTGAATGGGAGATTCTAGAACCTTGTTCTGAGAACTGACTAGCAAACCCAATGGGAAGAGACCATTTGGAGGACCTAGACAAAGATGGGAGGAAACATTAGAATGGACCTGAAAGAGATAGTGTGTAATGAGGTGGACTGGATAGAACTAGCTCAAGATAGGGATAGGGTGTAATGAGGTGGACTGGATAGAACTAGCTCAAGATAGGGATAGGTGGCGTACTTTTGTACTTTCCAGTTCCTAGCGCCATAGAATATCTAAGTGATAGATATTATTTAGACTGCCCAAACAAACGAATTGTCGAAAAGTGGCAATGACGGATGCTACTTCTACCCAAATTGTCCAGCGGGAAGAACAAGATTTTGGTGGGATGAACTGTTGGCTCCATTTACCGTAATTTGGTGCTTACACCACATTCTCGATTTAAGTTCTTCAAGGCGCCGTCTACATGAAGGGAGATATCCTTACACCGCTCTATTTCTTACAGGAACGACAGTTCTGAGGCTTCACAACCACCAAAGCAATCCTCACATCAACCGACGTATGAAATGTCTATAGTCTATGGTGGTTTCGAGTCGGTCTATTGTCGATCTCAGAACTAATGTCTACAGTACTATCTGAAGCTCCCAGCCGCTATTTAACATCCACAGCAGCTCTAGAAGGAATGGTTGTTTCTAGAAATGATGGAACTGGTTTTTGTTTAAAGCTCTTCATGGGCAGATTCATTATTTGCGCAATATCTTGAATCTCTCAACTAGGATACTTACATAAATTTGAAGATATTTTAGATTATATTTTAATTTGAATGAAGATTTTTACAAATTAATTATATATTAAATTTGATTGATAAATTTTCCTCAATTTTTCAAAAGATTATTTTACACTTTTGAAAATTCAATATCCAATATATATTGTTGAGAGCCGTTTATGTTTTTAGTTTTCTCTCTGTTGGAGCTTGTAGTTATTTGATCCGAAATGGAGGGAAGTATTTTTATGTTCTCGCAGTTATTCTTGTTCCAATTCCCTCCCAGAGGTAACGTTCGTTTCCCTCCCAACTTTTTCTGCTAAAAAGATGAACGTTGCGTCTAAAGATGTTGCCAGTTCTGTACACCAAATATCGAGGTTATAAAGGAATCCCCAGTCCAGCCATAAAGAGAAGGAGCACAATAGTAGCATCTCGCAACCGCAATAAGTCCCCGTTCGATTACCGGGACAGGAACAACGGATGTTGTAATTTCTTGGAAACGACCCTCGAGGGATCTTGGCTGGTGATCTCTTCTTTATCGGGCGGATTGGCTTTGATTCCGTCCAGCGTTGTACAACTGAGACAAGGGGTGTGGAGAGGGTATTTACTGCGTACTTTCTAAACACAGTGCAATGTTGGCTGGACCGTGACAGAGTCTTGGCACAAGGGAGAACGATATATCCACAACAAGCGTCTGGATATAGATCAATACTATGCCGGCCCCGGGATTCAAACTCCTTGCCTGGACTCAGGTTTAGGAATAGAACCTACCCCCTTCTATTGACTTAATGTTCTCCGCAATATGTATTGTAGTGCTGTATCAGGTAAAGATGGTATAAGTGTGTAAGCTTCCCTCGAGAGTATTAACCTAGAACAACACAAGCTAGCATTCACTACACATGACGGGGTGTCAAGGGAAATGACCTGACACCCTCCTAGTCCCCCAAACACGTACTAGCCGGACTAGAAGCAGCTTCAATTAGCTGGTTTGATTTCAGTTGTCATTGTCATTGTCATTGTCTTTGTAACTACCAGGCTCCACTCGGCACCAATGTTAGGGGAGGATGGCACAGAGAACACGGTACAACTGATGTTTGTAGATGTTTGCATCATACATCTCTTCATCGTGACATCTCCATATGATGTTATATTGTACAGTAGTTGGACTGTGAAGAGGCTAATTATACAGTAGTTGGACTGCGAAGAGGCTATATTGTACAGTAGTTGGACTGTGAAGAGGTTATATTGTACAGTAGTTGTACTGTGAAGAGGTTAAGTTGTACATTAGTTGGAATGTGAAGAGGCTATATTGTACAGTAGTTGTAGTGTGAAGAGGCTATATTGTACAGTAGTTGTACTGTGAAGAGGTTAAGTTGTACATTAGTTGGAATGTGAAGAGGCTATATTGTACAGTAGTTGTACTGTGAAGAGGTTAAGTTGTAAATTAGTTGGAATGTGAAGAGGCTATATTATACAGTAGTCGGACTGCGAAGAGGCTATATTGTACAGTAGTTGGACTGTGAAGAGGCTATATTGTACAGTAGTTGGACTTTGAAGAGGCTATATTGTACAGTAGTTGGACTGTGAAGAGGCTATATTGTACAGTAGTTGGACTGCGAAGAGGTTATATTGTACAGTATTTAGACTGTAAAGAGGCTATATTGTACAGTATTTGGACTGTAAAGAGGCTATATGTACAGTATTTGGACTGTGAAGATGCTATATTGTACAGTACCAACACAGCTAGCCACAAACTCGCCTTACAAGCGTCAGTACAAGGCAGACCGTGTACCAACACATGCTAACATGTGTTACCCTGTGTTACCCTGTGTTACCTTGTGTTAACACGAGCTACCGTGAGCCCCACTACCTTGTCCGGCTCAGGCCAATCAAACTGTTGAAGGTTGGTTATCTCTTGGTTGGAAGTGAATTATTTCCGCGATAACTCTCCTTGATAAACTCTCCTGTAACTATCCTCTGGTATCTTTCACAAATATCTACAAGATCACATAACGATCTGAGTTTTCCTTGTTTTGAAAAGTTAATAACACCCACCCTAACCCGACCACTCGTTCCTCGGCGTTTACTGGCCATTTTTAGGAGTAATCTTTTGATTTTGGGTTTTTGTATTTATTGGGGGAGTTGCTGGGTTCAGAGTCACATGGAGCAAAGGTTCTGGAGGCTCTCCGGTTTTGGACAACTACAGTAATCTACAAAGTTGGGTTAGGTTAGGCTGGAATAATAACATCTCCATGAAAACCCTTTTAGCACGACACGCTTGTCTTCCCCCCGTGTTTATACACTAAATGATAAATACGTAAATAGCTGTGTTCAGGAGTAGCTCTGTGTTCAGGAGTAGCAATGTGTTCAGGAGTAGCACTGTGTTCAGGAGTACATCAAACAAAGGCCAACTAAAGGGAGATATAAAGTGTGTCTGTCCAGCGAGGTCGGGTCAATATAAAGGGGTAATATCGCGGCCATGTTGTGTCGGAAAATGGTGGCCTGCGCCTCGTAAAAGCAGGATTTATAGAGTGTTTCTATGTGCGGCAGGTCTCCTGCCCCTGGTCGTTAGGCTTTAATGCCGCCATCTCCAGCACCTATCCGAACCACCCCCTCCCACACCCTTACAGCCATAAACAAGATCAAGCCGCTCCATGGAGGAAACAAATCCAGCTCCAGTTTGGACCACTTCTTGTCACTCCTGGAGTTCTGACTCCACCACTTGGGTGGTTGGGGCTTGGGACTTCCTGAAACCACTCAGAACGCTGAGTTCACGGTGAATAACTTGTCCGAGATTTCATCGCCAGTTCTTAGAAAGGTTGTGATCTTAAAAATAAAACATAACTAACAGTGTTCAGATATTTTTTGAACAAGATGAGAGCTTTGACAACTGTCTGAACTCGGAATAGAATGTTTTCACTAAAACTGGTATTTTCTCAGTTTATAACTATTAGCTTAGTGATAAAGTTAAATTATCGTTAGTAGAGATTATGTTGCAGTCTAATGGGCCATGTCACAGTCTAATAGGATCATGTCACAGTCTAATAGGGCCATGCCAAGTCTAATAGGACCATGTCACAGTCTAATGGGGCCATGCCACAGTCTAATGGGCCATGTCACAGTCTAATGGGCCATGTCACAGTCTAATGGGCCATGTCACAGTCTAATGGGCCATGTCAAGTCTAATAGGACCATGTCACAGTCTAATAGGCCATGTCACAGTCTAATGGGCCATGCCACGGTCTAATAGGACCATGTAACAGTCTAATGGGCCATGTCACAGTCTAATATGGCTATGTCACAGTCTAATAGGGCCATGCCACAGTCTAATGGGCCATGTCAAGTCTAATAGGACCATGTCACAGTCTAATGGGCCATGCCACAGTCTAATGGGCTATGTCACAGTCTAATGGGCCATGCCACAGTCTAATAGGGCCATGCCACAGTCTAATGGGCCATGTCAAGTCCAATAGGACCATGTCACAGTCTAATGGGCCATGTCAAGTCTAATAGGACCATGTCACAGTCTAATAGGGCCACGCCACAGTCTAATGGGCCATGTGCCCCTGCTGCAAGAACTCCTCAGTCTTCAGTTGTCCAAGAAAAGCCACACGAGAGAGGTGGGAGCTATTTGTATGGACATTACACGGAGGTACAAATCCCTGTAGGATCGACCAGGGAGAAGAGGGTGAGAGGTCGCCACCTAATGGTTAACCATCTGCCCTCTACCGACACCGCTGCGTGGAGCTCGATTTATCCTCCATTGAGATTCTCCTCGATAAACACGAGGAGGTTTGGATGATAGAGATGAGGATAGCCCACCTGGAGGCTGGCTGAGAATTGTAGAGTGTGCTGATATACCAGGAACTGAGGACACAGAGGATAGCTCTCCTGAAGGCTGGTATACCAGGAACTGAGGGCACAGAGGATAGCTCTCCTGAAGGCTGGTCTACCAGGAACTGAGGACACAGAGGATAGCTCTCCTGAAGGCTGGTATACCAGGAACTGAGGACACAGAGGATAGCTCTCCTGAAGGCTGGTATACCAGGAACTGAGGACACAGAGGATAGCTCTCCTGAAGGCTGGTATACCAGGAACTGAGGACACAGAGGATAGCTCTCCTGAAGGCTGGTCTACCAGGAACTGAGGACACAGAGGATAGCTCTCCTGAAGGCTGGTCTACCAGGAACTGAGGACACAGAGGATAGCTCTCTTGTGGGCGGGTATATCAGAGGAACATTGAAGACATTCTCATGTAACCGACAGAACTGTTACACTGATAATGTGGCCAACATTGATACAGTCTCTAGTTGTGTTGATGGAACACTCAGCACTAGCACTAAGTCTGGCTCCCGACCACTAAACCCGTGCTCAATGTTCGTAAGAAACACTTCCCATGACATTTGTTCCATGGTCCAATAAGGTCAGACCACACTCAGCCTCTTCCATTTGAAGATTTCCTTCCTCCATCTTCCCAATGTTCCAATAAGATCATTGGTGAGGTTTAACAGGAAGTGGCCAACTCCGGCCTCGGGACGTTCAACCCCTCCCCCCTCCTCCTAAGGGCTCAATACCTTCTTTTGTTACCGTCATTTATGGGATAATATCTGAGAGTAGGGACAGTCTCTGGAACTGGATGTAGACCTCTCCCAAACACCTCTCATATCATGTTGCTATTATAGCTCTCTTCCTCGTTCTAAGAGACCGCCTCACTCCCCGGATAGTAGCTAACAGATAGATAATACAGCTCTCATTCCCCGGATAGTAGCTAACAGATAGATAATACAGTTCTCATTCCCCGTATACAGCTCTCATTCCCCGGATAGTAGCTAACAGATAGATAATACAGCTCTCATTCCCCGGATAGTAGCTAACAGATAGATAATACAGCTCTCACTCCTCGGATAGTACCTAACAGATAGATAATACAGCTCTCACTCCTCGTATAGTACCTAACAGATAGATAATACAGCTCTCATTCCCCGGATAGTACCTAACAGATAGATAATACAGCTCTCACTCCTCGGATAACACCTAACCTAAACAGGTAATACAGCTCTCACTCCCCGGATAACACCTAACCTAGACAGGTAATACAGCTCTCACTCCCCGGTTAACACCTAACACAGCCCTAACAATATATTACATCATGTTGTATTTTTGATTCCTACCTAAGAAAATGTTGCAATTATTATAAAACGCTATTTTAATCTTCTCCCGAGGTTTATCTTGTTAAAATAACAAATAATGGGATAAACTCCACTTGATATTATTTCAGTTTTGATCTCGATATTTATTTAAATTTCCCGGTTAATCGATTGTGAGCTTGGCTGGTACTCATGAGAGGGACGAGAGACGTGAATAGAAGGGTCACATTCACCGTCACAGCTGTGCCTCTGTACAGATGTCACAGCTGTGCCTCTGTACAGCTGTCACAGCTGCAGTGCGTTCTCCTTGGACCATCCAACTTGATATGAATGTCATTTCAAGTAATAGTTTATAATTCCCACTAACCTCCAGCCAGGGAGAGTTGGTGATGTTTCCCCAGTGACCAGCTCCTCGTAGTCCATTCCTGTCTGGAGGTCCTGAGCTACAAGTCCTGCCTGGAGGTCCTGAGCTACAAATCCTGTCTGGAGGTCCTGAGCTACAAGTCGTGCCTGGAGGTCCTGAGCTACAAGTCCTGTCTGGAGGTCCTGAGCTACAAGTCGTGCCTGGAGGTCCTGAGCTACAAGTCGTGCCCGGAGGTCCTGAGCTACAAGTCCTGTCTGGAGGTCCTGAGCTACAAGTCGTGCCCGGAAGTCCTGAGCTACAAGTCCTGTCTGGAGGTCCTGAGCTACAAGTCCTGTCTGGAGGTCCTGAGCTACAAGTCGTGCCTGGAGGTCCTGAGCTACAAGTCCTGCCCGGAGGTCCTGAGCTACAAGTCGTGCCCGGAGGTCCTGAGCTACAAGTCGTGCCTGTAGGTCCTGAGCTACAAGTCCTGTCCGGAGGTCCTGAGCTACAAGTCCTGCCTGTAGGTCCTGAGCTACAAGTCGTGCCTGGAGGTCCTGAGCTACAAGACGTGCCTGGAGGTCCTGAGCTACAAGTCGTGCCCGGAGGTCCTGATTTACAAGTCCTGTCCGGAGGTCCTGAGCTACAAGTCCTCTCGAGTCCTATACAGTGTTACTGTAGTGGTGTGTTTAGTTCCAGAAAACTCTCCTCAGCTGTTATATTTCCTCATCAGTGAACTTCAATACTTGCACGGCCTCAGTCCGTTCCCACCACAAAGTTTCAACCCCTGAGTCACACAAACACATTAATCTTCATCAGTGGCTTGACGCAAAGGCTGCTGGGAGCTCCCCTAGACATGTGTGAAGATGATGACGTCACTTGCACTCACACTTGATGAGGCTCGAGCAATCAACCGGCAGTTTTCTTTAATGAACTGAATAGCTGCTATAATCACTTCTATCGAGTACTGATAACACTCACTCTCCTAAGCCTGTTCGTTTAAACCTAGGTAATGAGCCATTGTTTACAGTATTGGATAATGTGAAAGTAGCGTATTTCGGCCTGTAAACGCCATGTTGCCATGTTGCCATGTTGCCATGTTTTTGCTGAGAGATTGTTGCTTGCCATACAAAGTCTAGGAGGGTGATTATTAAAATTGAGACTAATCCCATCAAACCACGAGCTCTCAGACCTAGCTAATGGTTGTGTTCAACTAGCACATATGTACCAAACTACTCTCAGACCTAGCTAATGGTTGTGTTCAACTAGCACATATACTTTATTTCACAGTTAGATAATTAATGTTGTTGTATCCCATTCCGACAGATGAGCGATTAACCTGTTTAACCACGCGTACAGGTGTTCAAGCTTAATCCATCTTGAGTTCACGAGAGAATGTTTGTTATTACAGAATGCAAATCATAACATATATGTGAGTGTTGTATTAAGTGTAGCTAGTTTGTAAGTCGCATGAAAATGTGTTCCAAGTAAATAAGATCCAACGTTAAACAACGTGATACATTCTGGCAATTTTAGCAATAGAGGAACACATTCTGGCAATGTTAGGAGTGGTGGAACACATTCTGGCAATGTGAGGAATAGAGGAACACATTCTGGCAATGTGAGGAATAGAGGAACACATTCTGACAATGTTAGGAGTGGTGGAACACATTCTGGCAATGTGAGCAATAGAGGAACACATTCTGGCAATGTGAGGAATAGAGGAACACATTCTGGCAATGTTAGGAATAGAGGAATACATTCTGACAATGTGAGCAATAGAGGAACACATTCTGGCAATGTGAGGAATAGAGGAACATATTCTGACAATGTGAGGAATAGAGGAACACATTCTGACAATGTGAGGAATAGAGGAACACATTCTGGCAATGTGAGGAATAGAGGAACACATTCTGGCAATGTTAGGAATAGAGGAACACATTCTGGCAATGTGAGCAATAGAGGAACACATTCTGGCAATTTTAGGAGTGGTGGAACACATTCTGGCAATGTGAGGAATAGAAGAACACATTCTGACAATGTGAGGAATAGATGAACACATTCTGGCAATGTGAGGAATAGAGGAACACATTCTGGCAATGTTAGGAATAGTGGAACACATTCTGGCAATGTGAGGAATAGAGGAACACATTCTGGCAAAGTTAGGAGTGGTGGAACACATTCTGACAATGTGAGGAATAGAGGAACACATTCTGGCAATGTGAGGAATAGAAGAACACATTCTGACAATGTGAGGAATAGAGGAACACATTCTGGCAATGTTAGGAATAGAGGAACACATTCTGACAATGTGAGGAATAGAGGAACACATTCTGGCAATGTTAGGAGTGGTGGAACACATTCTGGCAATGTTAGGAATAGAGGAACACATTATGCTAATGTAGAGAATAATGGACTGAAGGTGGAGTTGAGTTGAGAGTCTGGAGAAGTGTTTGACCTCGAACAAAACGAGAGGGAGGCTCTGTCGTTTTATCGACAACACGTCAAGTAACAATCGATTGTGAGTGATGACTCCAACTTGGATCGCGAGGAAGCACAACTTGTGATATCACACAGGTTGTGTGCAGTGTCCATATTTACCCTTCACAACAGCAACATTTAGTCTAAATCACAGGAGAAGAGTAGATTGTCCCAAGCTGTGAGTTGTGAATGTCTAAATGTTTATGACAGATCAGATACAAACTCTCCTCTCTCTCTGAGAAATGTTTGATGTCCAAGGTGTCTGTCGTGTGAAGCGACCATCAGGTAAAGTCACAGGTAAACCCTCAGGATAATAAACTTGTTGGATCACTCCTGGCGAGTTCACTCCCTCATTTGTTTACTATTGTGTTCCTACGGAATAAAGAAAATTAGCCATAAACACAACATTAAAGAACTTGTTTCCACACATTTGAGAATGATTGTGTGTATGTTGTCGGAAACACTCGTTATGATTTGTAGTAATGTTACTAGATGACGAGGGTGTGTAATGTTTGTTCGAATAATGCCAAAGCTTTGAATTAGTTTTTGTACCGGTTTTTACCGTAAAGAAAATGTTGAGTACTCCTACCCGTTTTGAGTAGTTAGAATATAAATGTGGACACTCCACGTCGATAATTTAGTATTATTTTGAATTTTGAACTTAGTATTTTGTTATATTCTTTTCTGCGTATACTTGTTTATTAGGTCTAATTTTATTCAATGAATTAATCAACCATTCATGTTTTCTATAATTATGTTAACTTACTCGAGTCTGCCCACGGCTTCGCTCACATTTCAGTTAGGAAAGTTAACTTTTTTCTACCGAATCATCTAAACCAACTCTTCTCAAACTCATGCACTTGAACCTTACTTTAACATTAAAAGTAATTGTTGTAAGCCTCACTTTCTTAGAATAAAAATAACTTTTTTAAGTTAAAATACAAAATAAGGCACTTATTATATTTTTATTTCTATAATTTCTGATAAGAACGTTGTAGAAGTTGTGAAATCTTAAGAATAGTAAAGTTTTGGAAAATATCCATAAAACACCAAGTTTGTTTTAACATTTTATGACGTAAATATTATTTATGAAAAATATGTACGTGTCATTTGTAAGAATTAGTTTTTTCCTATCACAGGGATGATTCATGTCAGCTTCTGTTTCTATAACACTCAAAGGAAGGCCTTTTTCAACTTCCAGTCGATTTCTGTCATTAAAACCATGAGATATACTAACAAGGAACCCGAAGGTTTTCAATTTACATTTTAGGCCAAATGACTTTTGATTTAATTTTTAGGGCCAAATGACTCTAGGCCAATTGCCGCGTCCCCAAATAATTCATACAGTTGAACAATTCCAGCGCTATCCTTCATTACTGGACTAAAGAACTTTCTCGTTCTGTCTTTGTCTGTCATTTAGTGTGTTGTCTGTCATTGAGTGTGGTATCTGTTATTTAGTGTGATTCATGTAATGGTTGTACTATCTGTCATTGAGTGTAGTATCTGTTATCGAGAGTGCTGTGTGTAGTTTTGTTCATATATTTCCAGGATATAGAGCATCACTAACTATCCCCTAGTGTTCATATATTCCTCACAAGTGCACCCGGTCTGTCGGTCTCTCTCTGCTGTTATTTATGTCAGTTTCTCTCTGCTGTTATTTATGTCGGTCTCTCTCTGCTATTATTTATGTCTGTTTCTCTCTGCTGTTATTTATGTCGGTCTCTCTCTCTGCTGTTATTTATGTCGGTTTCTCTCTGCTGTTATTTATATCGGTCTCTCTCTGCTGTTATTTATGTCGGTCTCTCTCTGCTGTTATTTATGTCGGTTTCTCTCTGCTGTTATTTATGTCGGTTTCTCTCTATTATTTATGTCGGTTTCTCTCTGCTGTTATTTATGTCGGTCTCTCTCTCTGCTGTTATTTATGTCGGTCTCTTTCTGTTGTTATTTAGGTCGGTCTCTCTCTGCTGTTATTTATGTCGGTCTCTCTCTGCTGTTATTTATGTCGGTTTCTCTCTGCTGTTATTTATATCGGTCTCTCTCTGCTGTTATTTATGTTTCCTGTTCATGTAAATGACTGACCTTGATCTAAATCCCACGATAGCTTGGTCTCACACAGTCTAATTACTTGTAATGTTCAATGTTGGGCATTCATTCTGTTTCTCTTATCTGGAGGGGGTGTTTGTCTTGTTTCTTGTCTCAACTTGTTGGACACACGGGGTCACGGGGTCACGGCCACACCTACGAGCTCTCACTATCATTGGATTACTCAACGCTTTACCAACTCAAAACTCAGTGACTGACACAGAAATTATGAAACGATCGAGAGATAATAAACTATTAACGGCTCAAAATTAAACAAAATAATTCTAGTTATAAAGAAGTATTTTTATTACCCTTTTATATAATTATATTTTGGTAGCACAAAGAAACGTGAATACTATTTTGTTTAGATTTAAAGAAAAAACATTTGAAAATAGAATACATTGAAAACTTTATCTACGTACAACCAATTAATTATAAATAAATATACAATTTTTAAATTTATGTTAAATATTAACCTTTGGAATAAAAAACTGATAAGATTGAAAATATAAATAGAACATAGCCCATTACAAAAGATGTGGAACCATTTTGTAATTTCCAACACATATGTAAAAGCTATCAGCTTGTTTGTAGAAGTGTTTGTAGGAGGGTCTACAGGGATATGTCTAGCTCTAGATGATGTCTCTCCTGAGGCATTATTCATTATTCATTAGTTATTATCACATTCATAATAACAAAATGTTTACCATTATAAGAAGGAAAACAAATTATGACACCCTTTTGGTCACTGGCCTGCACTTGTTCTGGTCACTGACCTGCACTTGTCCTGGTCACTGGCCTGCACCTGTTCTGGTCACTGGCCTGCACTTGTCCTGGTCACTGGACTGCACTTGTTCTGGTCACCAAATGCATTGAGGATTGTTTCCTAGTTCCATATTAGAGCACAGCGAATGAACCACACCTGATTGTGAGTATTTGTAGTAGTAACTTGTGTTTGTGTTCTGACAACTTGCCCCAGACAAGAGCACACAACTCAACACAATGAACATAACATGAACACTATCCTTGTGTAACGTTAAACACAACTGAAAACTTACACTTTGGATGTACGGAGGACTTACCCGACTAAACCACAACAAGGAACTTACCAACAAAACTAGTCTGATATCACAATTATTATTATTATTACATGGCCTAATCTAATTAGTTCAATTAAATATCTAATACATTTCCATTTTGAGTTACATTGAAATTCGAACAAATATGTTTGGCATAGATCTGCATTCAAATTAAAGAAGAGAAAAGCTTATTTTTACGATTTTTTTTGTATTTACCTTATTGATAAATGTAATGATTGTGACGGTAACGATGTCACATTATAGCAGAATATCATGATTGTGACGGTAGCGACGTCACATTATAAAAGAATGTCATGATTGTGACGGGAGGGACGTCACAATAAGCGAAGAGCAGGCCACATCTCAGCCGATCAGAAGTCGAACTACATCCATGGGCGATACACAGCTTGCTCTCACGAGAGCCACAGTTACAGAACAAGATGAGAGCAGCTCTCACGAGAGCCACAGTTACATAACAAGATGAGAGCAGCTCTCACGAGAGCCACAGTTACAGAACAAGATGAGAGCCACAGTTACAGAACAAGAAGAGAGCAGCTCTCACGAGAGCCACAGTTAAATAACAAGATGAGAGCAGCTCTCACAAGAGCCACAGTTACAGAACAAGATGAGAGCAGCTCTCACGAGAGCCACAGTTAAATAACAAGATGAGAGCAGCTCTCATGAGAGCCACAGTTACATAACAAGATGAGAGCAGCTCTCACAAGAGCCACAGTTACAGAACAAGATGAGAGCAGCTCTCATGAGAGCCACAGTTACATAACAAGATGGCCGCAACCAGTACTGTGATCAGTTCTAGATGTTGGGTGATGCGATTGGCTGAGACTTCAAACATGGACGCCACAGTTCATGGGTGCATGGCAGACGACGCTCCTAGACGCTGTCCGTACAGAGAATATGGAGAGAAATAAGGGGGGATACCGGGATGGGGGTGTAAGGGGAACCCCAGAGAAGGGGGCAATAAGGGAGGTTTGTTGTATGGGTGGTACCTGGCCGTGGCCAAGGGACTGAGGGGTGGTGTGGGGTAGGTCCGGTGGAACAAGGGATGGCTCGAGGCCGGACTGAGCAGAGACAGCGCTGCGGCGCTGGTTTCCGACGTCAGGTTCGTGTGAGTTCTGAGATGCTGCAGTAGCTCCTCTGAACTGCTGAACCTCTTCCCGCAATACGCGGCGTCCCCGGCGACCCAACTGCAGACGAAGGGCAGGTGAGACGCCGCCGCCAGGGCTGCTAGTTGAGCGTGGGCGTACGCCGCAGCCACCCCCGGACTGGAGGCAGATAGGAGTCCTGCCTTGGAGGCGTGGTCACACTGGACGCAGCCCCCGGGACACGGAGATTTGCCAGTCAACAGATGACAGCCGGTGCAGTAGGGGTCCCTGCAGACGGCCACAAGAGCGTCTCCTCCTGAAGGAGTCTTCATCCTGGCGTAGCCGATGTAAGGATTCATCCCTTGCTTGAGAGGATGTTGGGACAGGAGACTGTTGGCCATCAGGTCCAGAGGGAAGGGGGCTCCGGGGTAGTACAGGCCCCCGGGCTTGTACATGGAGGAGTCAAACATCTTGGTGGAGGGACTAGGCACGGAGGAACAGTCGCTGACAGGAACCTTGGAGGGGGACACCACAACCTCCACTGCTGGGGTCTTCCTACCCATGACGGCAGGGGAGGATCGGGGAGAAGGGGCACTCTGGCTGCTGCTGCATCTCGTCAGAGGGACGCTCTTGGAGGTAATTGGAGTCCTGGTATCCGGGGACACTGTCTGGTCCCTGAGGGACTCGTAGGGCTTGAAACTGGACCTAGACACTACCTCGCAGGCCGAGCTGTTGCTGTTGTTGTTGCTGTTGTTGCTGCTGCTGGACGAGGCCGGGGAAGACTTGTCCCTAGGAGTGTCGGACTTGCTCTTGGAGGGTTTGTCCAGGGTCGGGATCAGCGTCTTTGTGTTGGGAGAGTCGGCTCCTATCTGACTGCATGTCTGTGCGAGTAGAGCCAGGGGGGACTTCTTGGCGTCCAACTGCAACAATACAACTAGGATATACAACAATACCAGAGACATGGGGACTTCCAACTGCAACAATACAACTTGGATATACAACAATACCAGAGACATGGGGACTTCCAACTGCAACAATACAACTAGGATGTACAACAATACCAGAGACATGGGGACTTCCAACTGCAACAATACAACTAGGATATACAACAATACCAGAGACATGGGGGGGACTTCTTGGCGTCCAACTGCAACAATACAACAAGGATATACAACAATACCAGAGACATGGGGGGGACTTCTCGGCGTCCAACTGCAACAATACAACCTGTATATATCAATTATTTCTGGGGGAAGCAGGTCCTGCATTCTATATTCCAACTGGTGCAAAGGTGTTGGACATTTAACAAGACACGAAAGAGAGAAATGAACCAATCGAGCTACCTTGACAACGAGGGACAACACTTCTTACAACTTATACAACATTTCTACTTTGGCTGACCTACAGCTAAACAAGAATGTAGCAATATGGATCAACAATCTGTGTTGAACCATCCAAGACTGGATCAACAATCTGTGTTGAGCCATTTAAGACCGGGTCAACAATCTGTAATAGAGGATTCAAGCAGAGGACACTCAAAAGGGGAAAGGGGAGGGGAACCTTGTAAAGGAAAGGATTAAAATAAAACTGAAACTAATGTAATATAAAAGAAGAAATTGTAATTTGTGAAATAGTCGATGTAGGAATGACGCCCGAAGCAAGAGACAAGAGACAAGATGCAAGAGAAAAGAGGCAAGAGGTTGTGGCTCTGATGGAACTTGACATATCAGCCGCGAGTTTGTTGCTCTTTTAATCTACTTGTCTTCTTCCAGGTTTCAATCTTAACTCATATTTGTATTTCAGGAAACGAATGTTGGCTTGCTTCGGACAGTTTCATTAATTTGTGTTGGTTTCCCTCCGAGAGTGACTGACAACTCCTGGTACAACCGCGGGCCATGCAGCGTCATTGACTTCCTTCAACCTCGGAGACTGTACTCGACAGATCAAGTAATAACAGAAAGTGTGCGGAGGAAGAAGTGAGGTACAGTCCAACAACATATACAGCAGCTGTACTGTATCAAGTTGTACTTCACTGGCATTACCATATTGTATGAAGCATAAAGATCATAGACAGTAAGTAGGAACACACACACGGTACTCGACACTGCTTACACCTTGTTTATAAACAGAGTGTACCTTCAACTTGAGTAATGACGCTCTACCCTCCCCTCCTATAGCTACACACAACTATATCCCTCCCCTCCTATAGCTACACACAACTATATCCCTCCCCTCCTATAGCTACACACAACTATATCTCTCCCCTCCTATAGCTACACACAACTATATCTCTCCCCTCCTATAGCTACACACAACTATATCTCTCCCCTCCTATAGCTACACACAACTATATCTCTCCCCTCCTATAGCTACACACAACTATATCTCTCCCCTCCTATAGCTACACACAACTATATCTCTCCCCTCCTATAGCTACACACAACTATATCTCTCCCCTCCTATAGCTACACACAACTATATCTCTCCCCTCCTATAGCTACACACAACTATATCTCTCCCCTCCTATAGCTACACACAACTATATCTCTCCCCTCCTATAGCTACACACAACTATATCTCTCCCCTCCTATAGCTACACACAACTATATCTCTCCCCTCCTATAGCTACACACAACTATATCTCTCCCCTCCTATAGCTACACACAACTATATCTCTCCCCTCCTATAGCTACACACAACTATATCTCTCCCCTCCTATAGCTACACACAACTATATCTCTCCCCTCCTATAGCTACACACAACTATATCTCTCCCCTCCTATAGCTACACACAACTATATCTCTCCCCTCCTATAGCTACACACAACTATATCTCTCCCCTCCTATAGCTACACACAACTATATCTCTCCCCTCCTATAGCTACACACAACTATATCTCTCCCCTCCTATAGCTACACACAACTATATCTCTCCCCTCCTATAGCTACACACAACTATATCTCTCCCCTCCTATAGCTACACACAACTATATCTCTCCCCTCCTATAGCTACACACAACTATATCTCTCCCCTCCTATAGCTACACACAACTATATCTCTCCCCTCCTATAGCTACACACAACTATATCTCTCCCCTCCTATAGCTACACACAACTATATCTCTCCCCTCCTATAGCTACACACAACTATATCTCTCCCCTCCTATAGCTACACACAACTATATCCCTCCCCTCCTATAGCTACACACAACTATATCTCTCCCCTCCTATAGCTACACACAACTATATCTCTCCCCTCCTATAGCTACACACAACTATATCTCTCCCCTCCTATAGCTATACACAACTATATCTCTCCCCTCCTATAGCTACACACAACTATATCTCTCCCCTCCTATAGCTATACACAACGTCTATAGTTCACTCTGATCTAAAGACCTGCTCTCCCGCCCTGACTGGGGAATCCCCTCCCCAGCTATTTAATTCCTCCCAATACCGGGATTCCAACCATAACTTGAGTCCCTTACCAGGACTACTATTCTCCGCCGAGAAAATTAATATAACTGGACGATAAATTCGCGCGTCTTTGTTCCGGTGTGAAAGGTGGTGGTGGGGGGGGAGGGGGCAGTGCTCTCTGGTGTCGAGTGTAGCTGAGTTTTAAAACCCGGCCCTTAGCGTGCTCCCAATGAGCTGCGGGTAGTATACTCCACAGGACCACAATTACCTCAACTAGGACAGGTCCGACCAGAACAATGGCTTCCAACCTCTTGGTAGAGCATCACTACCCCTTACCCCCAATATTCTTAGGATATTTATATAAAATATCTAACAAGTTTTGTTTTCTTTTTACTTCTTTATTTGACCCAAAAATCAATAAACATCCGGCAGCACACGGTAGCAATATAGTGGGAGGGGAGGGATGTTTCTTTTAGATTTCTCAAAACGTTAATGTTCATTTTCCTTTAACCTCTAGGGGAAGTTTTCGCACAGCAATGATCTATCTATATCATTTTGGACTCAATCGTAAATATTTACCTTTGAATTGGTCAGAATTTATCAATGAGGATTTAATAGCATCGCGCTGACCTGAATATGTGCAGCCCCTAATAACTCTCGAGAATGTTAACCAGAAGATGAAGTTATAATACGAAGTGTTGACTCTTATGGTCCCAATATCGATCTTTTTTATTGGTCCAAATATACAAATGAGGACATTAATTGTTTAAAAATAAAATTATGAAATTTAAAACTGGTGTCAAAAGTAAGTATAACGCAATTTTTGCTCGGGTTTGATATTGTCTATTATTTGGGTTCACATATATTACGAGTTTAAAATAAATATCTCCATTTTTATGTAATGAAAGGAGAAATTCCGTACCGTTTATTTTAGTTTTGACAAAGTTCTCAATAATAATGTAGCTTGGTAGAAAAAGGGCAAATGTCCCTGAAGAAGACAAGTATAAGGGTAATCAATGTTTGGGATAAAGTTTCATTATTTAATAAGACACTGACCAGGTGTGATTGGATCTGTAAATATAAGACACATTTTCATATTTAAAATAGCAAATAACTAACAATATAACGATGTCGTGAGAAACGGCGAGCCAGTGATATTTTGATAGTACAAGTGTACACGCCAACGACCAACCACGACGGTGTTGAGGTAGAAGGAATATTATGTGATGAAATGGAAGTAATCCATCAATACGAGGGGAAAAGACGAGAACACAACCATCATGGGCGATTGGAACAGGGTGGTCGGAGGATGGGGGCAGAAGATCATAGGACTACATGGACTGGGGAGAAAAACCACAGAGAGAAGATTCTCCATCAGCAGGTTCCTACTAGGCTACATCCTCGCCAGGAGTGGACACGCTACATCCTCGCCAGGAGTGGTCACACTACATCCTCGCCAGGAGTGGACACACTACATCCTCGCCAGGAGTGGACACACTACATCCTCGCCAGGAGTGGACACACTACATCCTCGCCAGGAGTGGTCACACTACATCCTCGCCAGGAGTGGACACACTACATCCTCGCCAGGAGTGGTCACACTACATCCTCGCCAGGAGTGGTCACACTACATCCTCGCCAGGAGTGGACACACTACATCCTCGCCAGGAGTGGACACAGCCTGCTGGCGGGGTACATTGAAGAGGATTGCAAGGTGCTGAAGGAGACTTGAGAAGATCAAGGGGACCAGATAGAATTATGATTACATTGGAAAACTCCTCTCGGGGCCAACACATTTTAATACGAACGTAAGAAAAACAATTAACCGGCCCGGTCTTGATTTCCTAAAATAGCTGCTATTATTTTGATCTCCCAGAATATATTCTCGATTTCTATAACACAATAATAGAAACTTTCAACTTGAAATAACGCAAAATATCTTTTTTGGGACTATCTCACTTTAGAAGTGTCTGTCTGTCTGTCCCTGGCCACGGCCAGAGTTTGATGGGTTTTGTTCAAACCTAATATTTAGATTTATATGTCTATACAACAATATATATTTACCCTAGCACTTCAATTAAGGGTAGTTCCCTGATGGATAATTTTTATGAATTACACATTTTTCGAAAATGGCTCTACCGATTTTGTTTAAATGCATATGCATATACGACTTTTTTGACCTGACAAATAATTGTTTTTTGGGCAAATATCTTTTGAAGGGTTGATTTTTCAAAACCTCTAAATATTTTAAAACCAGCACTAACAATTTGGTAGCTAGTGGGTATCTTGGGAGTGTTTGACATGACATACGTCTTGTTTGTGAGGGGGGAATGTGGCTATACCAGTTTACTAACCACAGTTTTTTATTTGAATATTTAAAGAAATTGTTTTAGTGACTTGGTCCAAAATTGGTGTTGGGAGACTATTTTACATATCAATAATAATATTGTTAATATTAATTTATTTTGGATAGATAAAGATACATTAATTAATAATGTATCTTTAGATATCCAAAATAAATTGATTTAAGAGTGGTTTACTTACAACAAATTATAGAAAATTTTAATGTTTTGAAAAGTGACCTAGAATATTGAATTCAAAATGGAACTCTGTGAATAGTTTTTTTAATATAAATAAAAATACGCTTTTATTTTTACAAATAACACAAAATTTTAGGATGGTTTAAAAACATTTATTTTTGAAAATGTGAATTTTGTTAAATATATTTGAACAATTTGGTTTAAAATTTATATTTAAAGAGTGATTATTAATTAACAACATGTGTTTGTTTTTATGAGTAAAACTTATTTAAGGGTAGTTTATTAAAAGCCTATTTTTGAACATTTGTAAGATTGTGTCGTACCATTTATTTCCATATAATTAATTATTTTATATAAATTAACTAGTTTCTTTGCTTTTATCTTAGGCTATATTTTGCTACCCTAAAATCCAATGAGTCTTAATTTTTTTATTATTATTACTTTCTCTCGAAGCCTAGGAGAAAGAAGTATTGTGATCGTTAAAAAAAATAGATCTTTAAATTTTGATAAAATATGTGGACATTATAGCCCTTTGAAACTGGAAAGTGGTTTTCATGGTTCTATCTACCTTTGTGTGTGTTTGTGTCTATATGTGTGTGTTTGTGTCTATATGTGTGTTTGTGTGTCTATATGTGTGTATGTATGTCTATATCTTGGACTAAAGCCGAAACCACTGTACCGATCGGGCTAACGCTTGGTATCTATGATTTTCATAAATTTCTCATGAAGATTTTTTTAAATTAGGTATCCAACCCTAAAATTAAGGGTAGTTTACTAAAAGGCTAAAGAATAAAGAATCTAGTATATGCCTATTTTAATTTGAAAGAGCACGTCTGTGCGGTGTTGTTTGTGCGATCTTTGCTAACCTTCACGCACTTGACTCGTTCAATTAATGTTGTCAGTTACCTACGAACTAACCAATCAGTATTAGGTTATTTTAATATTAACCGTCTCATGGGTAATTCGAGCTACTTGCAACCTGCACCAACTATTTTAATAATCTATTGACAAGGTTATTCTTAATAAAATGTAGACCCCATTTAGAGAGAATATGGAAAGGTATTAATAAAAAAGCAGTAAGTAACAGGACGTGCGACTTTACTCTCGTTGGCGTGGACATTTCAGTGCGGTTGCTCATTTACATGATAATTTTCTATTTTACGGTTATTTAAACTTAGCAATGTCCATAGGAACTAATTACTATAGTAAAAACAAGGAAAGAAGGGAATTAGAGACTGTCCAAGAATATCTCGGTGAAAATAATAACACTTGCTTCGTACTAGTCTTCATTTAGTTTGCTATTAGAGTCCTTTGATCCCATTTCCCCGCTAGGACCCGTGTCTATACAACCACCACGGCACAAATATAGTTAATCTAGCACCCAAAGTGGTTGCCAGAAGAGTTCTTACATTCATGAAAACCTTCTGAAGCACAAATACAATATTTCAAAAGTCGTGGTAAGATATAAAAATAAGCTGAAATATATATAATTCAATTTTCTCCATATAAAAAGGAGATTTAATTAAATTCCTGATTTAACGCCTCCAAAAGGAACCAATTGTGGGGTTGATTAGCATTCCCAAACATTTAAAGACTCGCCAAGTAAACAATGTTTCCTTCTCCCTTACTTCAGGGCTGTCTGTTACTTCTCCCGAGGTTGTATGTTACTTCTCCCGAGGTTGTCTGTTACTTCTCCCGAGGTTGTCTGTTACTTCTCCCGAGGTTGTCTGTTACTTCCCCCGAGGTCGTCTGTTACTTCTCCCGAGGTTGTCTGTTACTTCCCCCCGAGGTCGTCTGTTACTTCTCCCGAGGTTGTCTGTTATCAGAGAGGGGGAGATGGATTTGATTTTGACACCAGCGATCCAAACGCGATATGTTTTGTATTTATCAAAACTCGTCAGTTTTATTAGCTGGGCTGGTCACTTCCTGGGCAAATAGCTCGCCCTAGAAACCTAGACCTGACCCTCTCACTGCTCGCCCTAGAAACCTAGACCTGACCCTCTCACTGCTCGCCCTAGAAACCTAGACCTGACCCTATCACTGCTCACCCTAGAAACCTAGACCTGGCCCTCTCACTGCTCGCCCTAGAGACCTAGACCTGCAGTGTTTGACTCGGTGAGGTTAGTCCAAATGTCTGTAGCCGCCAATAAGGGATCTTTGAACTGTAACTGTATTTACGAGTATTATCATGTTCTTATATTGGTAGCACTTCTTCTGTCAACCCCGACACAGTCCTAGATTTTGTCCTGTCAGGGTTGCCAACAGAGAGGTGATCATTCTATCCCAGTGCTACCAACAAAGGGGGTCATTCTATCCCAGTGCTACCAACAGAGGGGGTCATTCTATCCCAGTGTTACCAACAGAGGGGATCATTCTGTTCCAGTGTTACCAACAGAGAGGATCATTCTGTTCCAGTGTTACCAACAGAGAGGGGGTCATTCTATTCCAGTGTTACCAACAGGGAGGGGGTCATTCTATTCCAGTGTTACCAAAAGAGGGGATCATTCTGTTCCAGTGTTACCAACAGAGAGGGGGTCATTCTATTCCAGTGTTACCAACAGAGGGGATCATTCTGTTCCAGTGCTACCAACAGAGAGGGGGTCATTCTATTCCAGTGTTACCAACAGAGGGGGTCATTCTATTCCAGTGTTACCAACAGAGGGGATCATTCTGTTCCAGTGTTACCAACCGAGAGGATCATTCTGTTCCAGTGTTACCAACAGAGAGGGGGTCATTCTGTTCCAGTGTTACCAACAGAGGGGATTATTCTATCCCAGTGCTACCAACAGAGGGGATCATTCTGTTCCAGTGTTACCAACAGAGGGGGTCAACCTATCCCAGTGTTACAAACAGAGAGGGTCATTCTATCCCAGAGTTACCAACAGAGGGGTTCATTCTATCCCAGTGCTACCAACAGAGAGGGTCATTCTATCCCAGTGTTACTAACAGAGAGGTGATCATTCTATTCCAGTGTTACCAACAGAGGGGGTCATTCTATCCCAGTGCTACCAACAGAGAGGTGATCATTCTATTCCAGTGTTACCAACAGAGGGAGTCATTCTATTCCAGTGTTACCAAGAGACAACGGTACATTCAAACAACAAATCTTAGAATGGACAAATACAAATAACTTGGTGAGGGAATACAACTTGCAACCTCAACCTCAACCTCTCTACCTGGGGGCCACGTGTGAATTAGGAGACCACATTATCCGGGGGGCAATGCGATACCGGATACTCGTTTATCCGAGGGGCGGCGTGTGGTCTGTGTCGAGCAGTAATATCCGCTCCCACTTCCCTAGTATGTAACACTAGCCAACACGTGTTCGTCACAACACTCTCTCCCCTAGTATGTAACACTAACCAACACGTGTTCGTCACAAC
>CABFVZ010004834.1:9623-39667 GCA_902151445.1 Timema monikensis | reverse complement strand
CCGGGGCAATTGCCCCCTTTGCCCCTCTTTCTCCCCCCCCCCCCTTAGACGCAGCCCTCCCTACTCCTAATTTTAATATTAGAGATTTATTACTTCTCTCTCAATGTCCGTGTTGAATTTCTCGTCTTTAAAAATGGTATTACATAATACAATTGAAAAACGTACCTGTTTTTCCTCTTACTCTTCATTTGTTTGTATTATTTTAATATTATTTGTTGACTCAAACCTGCGATATTATTAAAGCAATCAGACAGGCAGGAGAAGTGATCTCGTGTATACTGGAGTTTTCAGTGAAATGTCAACTTTTAATTGAAATGAGAGATTTAATTTTCCAAACCAAAGCAACAAAAAAAAAACCCAACCAAATAGATGTGAAAATAAACAGGCGGAGAGGAAGTTTGAAAAGAGAGCAAAACACAACAATAAGAGTGTTAATAAACGACCGTGAGAAAGTTCTTCCGAGCAACCACTTCCTTCCGTTAAATCTCAGATTGAAATCTTTTGTTTCTTGCACTTGATTCGAAATTAAAATACGCTTTTTGTTATTGCCTCTTCCAGTTTAAGAGCAACAACACAATGAAAGCTCAAAAATTGGCTTATATTATTAAAAACGAAAAGAAGAATTCCTTCAATGGAAATAAAAAGAAAGATAGAAGCAAACAAAAAGAAATAATATTAACTAACATATTAATATTGGGCTGCAGGCGTACGCGGTAAATCAAGGGTTTCCCTTTAGTAGGCTACAAGAAAGTAGGCTACAAGAAAGTAGATCAATATTTAAAAAAATATTTTAGAAAAAACAAAATAGCATGTTTCAAAACTTAATTGTTTGTCACTTTCCCCTTTCCCGTACTGGTGATCACAATGTCTAAAGCGTCATGCTTTTAACAAACTAGATGATTGGAAGGTTGAGGTTCGAACCATGGTCGGGTGCACTGAGAGTGGTCTTCCACATGTGATTTATATGTAGTTTTTACATACTCTCTCAAAGCTAACGAAGATACATATTCTCTAACAAGCTATTTATTCCTGTTCATTTATACTTTCATTCATTCATCAATGTTTTTATTTATTGACAAACAAATAACTATCTCTTTCAAAATGATTAGGTTTCAGTGAATTCTGCTCCAAGTTTAAATTTACAAAGAAGAAAATACATCATAAAAAAAGGCATACAAACAAGTTTAAAAATTTGGAGTAAGGGATACTTTATGGTGTAAAGGGTCACGCCTCTCCACAGATAAATACATATTTTAATAGATATTTTAATAACCCCCCACCCCAATACCCCAAGAAAGAATATCCGTTAAAATTAACGGTATCTGGACACTTACCGGTGGACACTCAGACCAAGGCGTCCATCTCGTCTTGTCTGATCTGCCGATGACAGGAATGTTGTAGTTCGAATCTCGGCCATGTGTACCAACTTGTTTCCTTCAAACGGTTTTTCGTTCTTTATCCCCGAAATAAAGTAGGTACATATATTTTGAGTTCTACCCTCCTCATGTCTACCACATTAACAAAAATAAACGGACAGCCCGGTTGGTTAGTTGTAAGACGGGGAACCATTTTTTTTTTATAGCTGTGGTCTTTATTGTCAAGAAAGTTATGTAGGCCTATTGTACACGACTAGATCAACCATTAATTCACTTTATAAATGGAGAAATATATATATACATATAATCTAGATATATAGTATATATAAACCTAGTATACATATATAGTGTATATATAATATAGGCACTTTATACTACAATATATAGTACTGTATATATACTACTATGTATAGTACAGTCAACGCTCGATAACTCGGACTAAAGAGGGCGGGGGTCTGTCCGTGTTATGAAAAGTCCGTCTTATCGAGGGGAAATAACCTTGGGCCTAAAGAATGAAAACTGATATTTATCTAAAGTAATAGTATACATAATATGACGAGGTAAGCTATACATATCAGATAAAGCACATACATAAATAACACACCTAGGTATTGGAATGGGGAAGGTTGAAATTACAATAGGCCTATAGTACTATTGGCAAATTATCTAATTACTGTACTGTATGTGCGGAACAATAAAATTAACGCTAACTTACTGATGTCTGATTCGCACCCTCTTTCGGTAGGCCTAGGCCTATTATAAGAGCCCGGTGCTGATTGGTGTGCCACTGTGACGATATTTTGCTCAGCAGACGTAGGTTTGAAGAAGCTGTCAATCTTCTTCTGTGAATATTTTTTATGTTGTTTCCGAACAATTATCTCACGTGCAGTCCTGAAGTGTCTATAGAATGGCTGTAGCTCAGGGCCTGACGTCGAATCTATGACCCCAATAAGTATGTCTAGAGCCTCACGAGCATTTGGAAACTTTGACTTGGACAAGGGCTGCAGTTCCTCCTCGTTGTTTGTATTCTGGTTTTTGGTGGTAGGATACAGGACATCGCGAGCAATCTCTTCCTCTGTCTGGATCTGGTAGCCAGATTCTACATCTTCTCCATCTAACCACTTGCGAATGTTTTCTTTGATGGGCCCAGTTTCACCATCCTCTAACAATGTCTAATGGTAATCACTGACTTCACAACCCTATAAATTATGCTCTACATCTCTGTCAAAAAGAAGTTTATTCCCGCAGTTAATAAGTGTGGACACCTTTACTTCATTCCAAGCAGAGGCCCAGTTTGAAATTGATGACTTCATGCTGTAGTTGAGAATGTTCTGCAATGTTCTCTGCCCTCACGTGTCCTCTTCTTTGTCCTGAGGTTCCTCCAGTACCACCATCACTTCATCAAGAAACTTCTTTCTATGCAATCTCTTGCATGTCAAAATAAAGCCCTGATCCATTGGTTGAATAGTGATGTGGTATTGGGAGTCAATGCCAGGCACTTAATGTCTCCATCACTGTTACACATCTTCTTAGTTGTCTACAAGTAAAACTGGCTTGACGTCACTGGGGGCAATCTCCATCATCTCAATTTAGAATCGTCTTACTTCAGGACAAACTCTTTTTGAAACCAGTCTTGCGTGATTACTTGTGTGAACCATGCATTTTTTGAGTTAGTATAATGCACAGGCAGGTTATACAGTATAGACTTAAGTACACGAGGCTGGTGTGATCTGCCGACTGTAACTGATTTAAGGCGATGGCTTCCATTTGCTCACAATAAGGCCGAAAGTATCTCTTTGCTAAGCTTGTGTCCAGGTGCAGTACCCTCATGCTTGTAAACATGCGTGTTTTCAGGTAGCGAATGCCAAAACAGCCCGATCTCGTCAGCATTGTATAGTTGCGCACGAGTTAATCCTTTCCTTAATTATAATGTCGAGTCATGGTCTAAATGGCTCAACACTAGCTTGATCAGCACTTAGCGCTTCACCAAATATTATCTTGTTAACAATACCATGCTGGTTGCGGAAACTATACAGCCAGCCATCACTTGCCTTAAATTCAATGTTCGTGTGCTTAGCAATTCTCTCGTCTGCCGCCTGAAGCTTCACACCACGAACTATGACCCCGCTAGACCGTTGTTGCACATACCATGTACAACCTTTTCCAGGTTTGTGTCACTAGGCAACTTCGGTCGTTTTCTACTGGAAACTGTTTTTTCGATATCCCACTGCAAAGCAAACGTCTTCAACTTATCCTTGTTCTTTCTTATGCCTGAAACTGTTTGTCTGGCGATGCCATATTCCTTACACACATTCGCCACAGAAACACCGGACTCTAATTATTCAATAAGTTTCACTTTCTCTACAAAACTTAAAGAAACACACTTTCTCTTGTTCGACGCCATTGTTAGATACAGGTTCACTTGACTATGGCTTTCTCTCAACTGGTGTGGCGTGAATGGAAGAGTATAGTGTTCAAGCGTGGGGGTGAGATGGCTGCGTTGCAAGATCTCCACCAACACCCTGAATCTTTCATACTATTTTCATACCAACAACTGTGTTCTAAAAAAAATTTGTTGTTTGAGTATTTATTTAAAAAATCGATAGTATTTTAAATAAATAGTACGACACAATTGTACAGTCCCAAAAAACTATGGAGGGAACTGCGGAGGATGGGAGGGGGACATACACTACCCAAAAGCACTCATACATACATCAGTTCCAATAAACTCAATGAAGAGTTTCTTCGCAGTCCTGATTTAACTAACAATATAGCTAAAATACAAACTCTAAACGACATTTATGCTTCCAATGCAGATAATTATTATAATAATGACTATAATGATGACAGTACCTTTTACTTTGCCTATTTGACTCATCATGAGGTATACAAATCAATAATGGGAATAAAACCTAAAGCACAGTGTATGGACAAAATTTCAATATTGTTAATACAAAAAATTTTAAGAAATGCTATATCAACAATAACTGATTTATTCAACCTCACACTTTTGACAGGAGAGTATCCCGCACTTTGGAAACTTGCACTTACTATGCCAGTACCTAAAAAAGGACTAGCAAAAGACTTACATGACTTTATACCTATATGTATACTTCCGTCTCTTTCTAAGGCACTATAATTCCTAGTGCATCTACAAATTTACCGACAAATTAACAAACACAATTTGTTAACTGCCTATCAATCAGTATTCAGATCATATCATAGTACATGTACCGCGTTGATAAATGTCACAGACGATTTTAGACTAGCCATGGATAATCACGAGTTAACACTTCTTATATTATTAGACTTTTCAAAAGCTTTTAATACTGTGGGTTTTAATATTCTATTAGCAAAATTGAATGTATTATTTAATTTCTTCCCAGGCAATATACAGTGGATGAGATCATATTTGCATGGTCGCCAGCAAAGTGTTATGATAGGCAACACGTTCTCAACATGACCACCAGCAAAGTTTTATGATAGGCAACACGTTCTCAACATGGCGCCCAGTTGAGGCTGGTGTTCCACAGGGCTCACTTTTAGGGACATTGATTTTTTCTCTATGTGGGAACGATATCACTTCTTCAATGTCCTAGTGTAAATATCACATGTATGCAGATGACCTTCAAATATATATTTCCACTTACCGTTCTTCATTAAATACAGCCATACTACGAGTAAATATTGACCTAGACAATAAATGTTAGGTCTGAAAAAATGGACTTAAATTGAACCCTGATAGAACACAAGCCATTCTTAAAGGAACACTCAGATTACTACTGAATGTCCTTCACCTCTGACAAGACATCTTGTGAATGTGGGGAATGCCAGGCCTCCACCGTGGTTCGGATTACACGTTAAACTGTAGGTCCTTCATTTCATCTCATAATCACCCTACCATTACACATTAGCGTAAGTGCGTATAACCCGAATGGGTAGTAAGACGCGATGCTAATAATAATAAGACTACTGAATGTGGACCGTTCCCTGCTGACTGACATACGATTAGGATAAGCGACAGTACAACTTACAACAATGACTAAACTCTTTGGTGTGATTATTGATGAAAATCTTAATTGGACAGATCAGGTAACTTCGATTTTCAAGAAAGTGGATGCCTGCTTACAATCACAAAAAAGGTTGAAGAATTTTATCCCAGGAAATGTGAGAATAAACCTTGTCAAGAGCGTAATAACGCCACACTTCGACTACTGTGACGTAATATACAATGACTTAAGAGATGATCTAACAGAATGACCACAACGACAACAAAACACATGTGTTCGATACATATTTAACTTAAAACGGCATGACCATATTTCTAAGTATTTTAATAAACTGGGTTGGTTAAGAATAAATGAAAGGTGAAGGCTACACTTATTAGTATTGCTCCACAAAATATTATCAACATCTCAGCCTCAATATCTATCCTCACGGTTCCTATTTCTGAAGGATAAACACAGCCGAGCTACTAGATCAGAATCCACTCTACAGATGTATATTCCCATGCATAGATCTCAAACATATTATGTTCGTTCTTTCACTGTCCTGGCATCACAGGCTTGGAACAAACTAGATAACTCGACTCCTCACCTAAAATCAAAAATTCCCTTCAAGCGTGAGGTTAAGCAATTTATCTTGTCTAATAAGCTAAACTGAGTTCTTGAAACTACTTGAGCTTTAAATTAGTGTATGAATGAGCGTGCGAATATTTTTCTACTTATTTGAATATTCCTTTATTAAAATTAGTTTGTATTTCAATAAATGTAATAGTGTATGTTGTATTCAACGCTGGTTAAGTGGAAATGAAGGCTAACTCCTTAACTTCAACAGATAAATAAAACCCATTATTATTATTATTATTATCATTATTATTATTATTATTATTATTATTAAACTTTCTCATATAGGCTATATATAATAGGTTGGAACAAAATTTTCAAGACAAGCTTTCAGTAAAATAGACTTAAGTAAGTGTTTTCATCAAAACAAACAACTCTTGTTGATTACAACAAATTATATTTTTATAATTATATATTTATATATTTTAAACAAAATCTTTCAAATATTTTTAACAAATTTCAAATTTTCCTAAAATTTTCTATTTTTTAACTACCCAAAAACTATTTTTAATTTGTAAAAATTAAAACTTATATTGGTTTATCATGATTCCCATATACCCAATTTAAGCTCAATCTTCAAGGCCAATATAGAAAGATTTCTAGTTTTCTTAATTTATTATAAGTAAATTAAACTAAACTTATTTTTTTAAGAAAAACATTTTATTTATCATTTAAGATAGTCCCCCGATACTAATTTCAAACTAAATCATTAGAACAAGTTTTTAGATTCAAATTTTACAAAAACTCGGTCATCTATGAACTACTGTACTATGATTAATTTTACAAAAAACAATACATGAATATCTAATTATTTATTGTGTAAAAAACTTTACAGACGCCCATTTTTAACCAACTCACTAGAGCATTTTTTTAATACTTAAATTTATAAAACACAATCATCAATAAACATTTCTTAAATGGATTTCCCCCCAAAAAACAAGTAACAGCCTAATTTCCACATCAAACACTCCCCGGATGTACTTTACACATACTATTAGGTACTAACTACTCTTTCCTCTATAAAAAAAAAGTGAAATATTAATAATTACATTTATATAGTTTATTTTAAATAAACCAATTTGTCTGAAGCTTTAGATAAAGAAAGATTAATTTGTATGTTTTACTTTCATATTCTTGGGAACGAACTTTGAGAGATTCATTTACGTATTATAAATACTTGCAAACAGCAAATCGAACGCCAAACATAAAATTAAATCAAGTATAACTGTCATAATATTTTAAGGATAATTTAAATCACGTACTCATTACTAATCTGTGGCCAAAATGTGTTTGTGCCATAAAAACTGCAACAACATTGACATTAGCTCATGTCCTCTTCTATTCCTATATAAGTTAGTGAAATGCATCAAGTGTACTTGTACTAAAGTGTTGTTTAATATGTTCGTTTTAAACTTAGCGCTGAACGAACTCCTTGTTTATTGCGCACGTCAAATCTCTATAAAGTCTAAAGCAGGGATGTACAAACCTACTTACAGGAAGGACCCATTTTTTTAAAAAGGTTTGGTGGACCAAAGAATTTTATTCATTAATTTTTCTTCAAAATTAATTTAAAAATTGATAAACACACACAATAGACTAACATAAATAAGTTAAAATACATTGACAATGTATAAAAATAATAAATACTTTAGTTAATACCTTAGTATTTTTTAATTTGTTCAAGAGATTACATTTTATATCATGGGGTGTGTGATGAGTGGCACTGTGAATGAGTTTCCAATATTTTTTATATGATATGGGTTAAACTAGAAAAAGGCGATTCACAAGATAGAAAACAGAAGCTCATTAATAAGCCGGTTTCTAAGATAGCTTTTCCCAAGTTTAATGGTTAAAAACACTACCAAGTTTGGCAATGTTGATTTTGACATAGTTTTATTAAAAAAATACAGTTTTGTTGTGTTAAAAAAAAGTCGTCTTCAAAACGCAACTCATTAAATTTATTTATCCCATGGGCCAGATTGAACACACCCGAGGGTCGCATTTGGCCCGCTGTCCATAGTTTGCCCATCCCTGGTCTAAAGCAATAATAAAACTTGAATTTCGACTACAACACAGTGTTCGCACTTCTTAGACTGCTATAGCTATCGCTAATAGTTTTCCCTTCAACAACAAGCTCAATAATTTATCCGTCACCACACGCTTAAGTTGTATTGAGACAAGGTCAAGTTGATAAAAACGATGGTTTTACTGTCGTCTAATAGAAGTGTGAGTGAAAAAACACTTCCGGTCGTATGATGCACTCATTATTACAGAATTAAAAGGTTGATCAGTCTCTGTCCTTGTTTGGTCGGTAAGAGGACTGGGTAGGAGATAGTCGAAAAACTGCCTTGTGCTGGTCATAAACCCAAGATCGTCTCCCCCTTACTCCTCCCCTGAAGTTCCCCCACCAACATAATCCGACCTTCGTTGTCCGGCTGCCGTGGGAAAATGGAGACAAACAACTCCTCGCAACTTGTTCAAACACATTATTGCTCTTAAAAGTCAACCATTAAAACACATCACGTGTTTTCTTACAGCGCATTTGAATTCAAACAAGTCAACAAAGCCGATTTTTTTTCCCCTTCTGATAAAGTATTTAATAGGTGCTTAAGATGGAAGCTCACTTAGTATTAGGGAGATCTAATTTCCTATTTGCTTGGAAAATAATACATTATTAAATATATTCTGTCGAGCTGAGTTTTAGTTAAATGGCTTTTATTTTTTTGTTTATATCAATCATTTTAAATATATTATTTTGATTTATACTTTGTTTCTATAGGCTTACAAAAAAAAAACTTTTTCGTTAAGTTAACAAAACGTTTCATAAAATTTTGAGTCGATAAATCTTTATACTTTAGGTTAACATAATTTCCCTTAAAATTTATTTTTATTTGTCTGTCAGTCGAATCTTAAAAAAAATTCTTGTCAAGCAAAAAACTGTAGTATATAAAAAGAGTTTGGCCACGAAATAGCGTTTTATGTAAATATATACGCTTTATTAAAGATGTTTTTTTTAAAATCATAGTTATATACACACAAAAATATAAGAAAAAATATGTGCACTTTTGTTTTTTGCAAAGTAGGGATTCATAAATTACAAACCGATTATTTTAAATCGAGAACACTTGTAATAATTCTTAATAATAATATGTTGGAAAAAAGAGAAGTATGCCATTTGCTTAGACTCTAGAAGTCAACGTGGGGAGGGCGTTTTATGCGTTTGGAAATCCCACATTTTTGGATAAGTGGTTTTATATTTTTAAATGTGGTTTTAACCAAACTGTAGGCGAAAGATATCTACAGGTCCCTATCTAGCTATTAAGTTTAAATTTAAAAAAATTCAAACTCAGTTGACGCCAATATTTGAACTTCTGAGATTAAAGTAGAACGATAGAGACCTATAAATAGCCATCCTCCATCAAATAAATAAATTTTTTGATAGGGTCACTGCAGAAAATTTGAAGCAAATGCGGGATTGTTTTTTAAGGTTGTATATAAATTACCAGACTTTTGTTTAAAACTTTAAACTTAAAGTTTAAACTCCTTAACTGGTCAAAAATTAAGTCTAAATTTGGTTGAAAACCATTTTAAGGAATATCAAACCACTTCGTAAATAATCCAGAATTTCTAAACAGCCGCAACGCTTTCATTGCTCACTCATGTAACACTCTTAAGTCCAAATGTACAAATCCAGGACCAAAGACCTTTCGAAATATGTGCTTTGCAAACAAATTTACATAATTCCCTGTTCTTTCATTCCAAACATTATTAATGCCACAAATTTTAAGAGCTCTATTTTAGCATTTTCATACAGCCATCTTTATCAGAGCAATGTGTACCAATTTGAGCCATATCATTATAATCACTCTAATGAGGTAGGAATGAAAAAGGTAATATTGGGCTCAAACGTGTCCACATTTTCTGTAAGGAATATTGGGAAACCGTTTAAAATATGGGTAGCCAAACCTTTTGAGAGGCTGTGTCAAATATATACGTTGATGTTTTTCAGATATTTTATATCACATTCTCATAGGAACTGTGAGCAGCAAAATGGAGTTTTGGAATTTATGTAATGTCGTCAATCGAAATGAAAAAATGCTCACTCGTACATTTATACACTTTATGACTGTCCTAAGTATATCAAAAGCATATTATGTTTTTCAAAGTTGTATTTGATTGAAGACGTTTGGGGAATTGGTTTGTGAAGCATTTGAAATACATTTAAACCAAGACTATTTTTTGTTTACATTGTGTGATATTCTGCATATTCTGCATTGCGGTCCAATTTGATATCGATAATCCTTTAGCTCTGAGGGTTTGTGGTTGAAATCCTGATCGCTGACGTCACCGGTATGCCATGGATGTTTGGTCTGGAGTGCGTTACCATCAACGACCTGGTAAATGAAAAATAAATAGTATGGTGCACTGCACAGCCTCTCTCTCTCTTGTGTCTTAGAGTAGAGAAATTTACTAAAAACTTGTAAGAATTGTTAAACTAAATCATATACAATGTTGCGGAAACACCAAAGAGTATAAATTAAATAATACTCTCTGTTACTAAAACAATGTGAAAAGAGGAACATCTTTGTCCACCAAAGAGCATAACAATAGTTCCAAATTCAAAAGTACACACTTATAAATATATATTAGGGTGGTCCATGCTCAAATAGCGAAAAAAAAGAAAGTTAAGAGGAAGTCACGCCACCCCCTTGTTTTGTTACACCTACAATTCTTATTATGTGTTCAAAATTTCAGCTCCCTCTCTTATATACCAGGGGGTGCTCATCGACTTTGAAATATCTGAATTTTATGAAAAAATCCTTAAAAAGAACTATTCAGGATATTAAGTAAAATCCGTAAACTATGTATTAAAAGTAAGTTTTTATTCAAATATAGTATTTAAACAAACACAAAATGTTATAAACAAAGCAATACTTAAAATAATATTAATTACAGTTATTTTTTCTCAACCTAAAACTAAGTTCGTTAGCACTTTTTTTGGATGTTTCAGTAAAAACGATCTTTCTGTTTTGTTCAACGACATGAAGTAAAAATTGTTTTTATTCTTCATTTTTAGTGAGTATCGTATTGTAATCTTCAAATAGTTTTACATCCCTCTCCACAATGTTGTTAACCACACCAATTTCTCATGCAACTTTTGCCTTGCAGGTAATCAATATTGTCCCTCCAAGTCTCAGGAAGTAATTGCAAGAAAGAGTCCTTGATGTCTAGAACTGAGAGCGTTTTCAGCGTTCTTTGTGATGCAAAGGCTTCTATGTGGCTTCCATGGATATTTTAGCAGAGTCACCGCGTACTAAACGAGAGCCGCCATCAACATCCATTCTTTGAACAAAAGCCATTTTCTCGCCATAAGACAGCTTGTCGGAAAACAAGGCAAAGGCAACTAGCTCATCAGACAAGTACCACAAGTGACGCTCTAAGACACCCCTTGCTGCTGCACCGATTTTGGAATCAATGGCTTCGTATGATTTTAATCTCTCCCAAGTGTAGCATGTCAATCAGCCAGATTGGACAGCTACAATTAAATATCAATATTTTGATAATTTCCGACAATAGAAAAGAAAGAAAGAAGTAATATTAACATATTTAAAAGTAATCTACCTCAAAGTTTATTTTTCCTGACTAGATGCAGCCAGAGAGAATCACGTGTCTCCCTAAATTGAAACACGTGGTCGTTCAAAAAAATATTGCCTTTTGATAAATACTGTAACAGATATCTAAGAAGAGGATTAACATGATCATATTTTGGAATAAAATACTTTAGCGCATACATTTTGCCATTGTATGATGTCGGATAAATTTACATAGATTTGCCATGCTGCCTACAAGAAAATATAGTAAAATGGACGTCTATATCACAAATTCTCATAAAAATAATAGCTGAGCCTAAAGAATATAATCAAACCAGATATATTTAAATAGAAGATGCTTTGGTATCTACACACCATTTCAAGATGTTATTAGATTTTGTTCGCCACATGTTAGAAAAACTATTCAATGATGGTGGCCTACTGCAGCCACACGTGCTATCATAACTACACCTGACGAGGAAAGAAGTGTAGATTGAAATCGACCCAGTGACCCACTTCCCGTCAGAGAAGACTAGCGGCAGTCCAAGGAACCATGTTTTCCCCATAGTCCACAAACGGCTCTTCTTGCATCTTTTTGCCTTCCTCCCGCCTTCGTCCGTCTCTCTCCTTTTCTATATTTCTGAGTTTATCACCCTTTTTGTTCTGTTCCGTTCAAATCATATTGTAGAGTATATAAGGCTGCTTCTCAGGTTCACAGTATACCCATTCTACTACAACCTAGCGTCGAAGGAGGAACTTCTACAACGTAAAACAACGAAGGAAACGGCGACCATGAAGTGTTGGCCATCAGATCCACCACCGCGCTGGCCAGGAGGATATACTTCAAACACTTAAGTATCCTGGCAAACATCGTTAGGTCCTTATGATTTAGAATCTAGTTTTTTATTGTAAAACTAGGCAATGTCTACTTAGACATGTTTTATATCCTGTATGTTTAGTATCTATAGTCGGAGATGACTTTCATTTGTTTTGATAGTTATATATTATGTCGAGTCGACAGTTAATCCATTTCAAATCTTGTTGACTTCAAAATTAAATAAGGTTTATAAGCTCAATACCTCACATGACGCCATGGACGTCATGTGCATTTGTTAAATATTTGTATGGCTACAACCAGGCGTCTGTCCTGTTTTTCAAATCGCATTTGGGTTAATAGAGATCTATGTTTTGAGTTAGTCAAGTAGTCACGCTTCACGTACGGTATTATCTTGGGTGAGCAACCCGTGGAACTCCACGTGTGTCATAATGGGGTCCGCGCAAATAATACCCTTTGTCCTTGCCTGTTTTAGTCCCCTATTGTTTTTTGTGTTGTTCTCAGCGTAATTGCAATTATATTTGTTTGTACTATTGAATGCTCTGGCAGTACCGATAGGGAAAAGAACCAGCCATAGTACTTGTTTATCGACGCCGGTTTGCTAGCCATAGACCACTGTTATCTACAGATCTTTCTATTGTTTTTCATTATCCAAGGTGTTTTAAGTATATTGTCTTAACACCCAGTCAAGCTAACTGATTAAAATTTACATGTATATCTTGTTCGATACCTTTTGTTAATAACTATTCAATTGTTTTCTCCTTTATAAAACACCTACCTGTAGCCTGGCTCCTGCTCAGCCCTTGTAGCTACAGCAAGACAATCAAATTTCACAAAGTCTAATTATTTGCAACAAGCTTCAAACTTATAATCTTGTAATATTATTGTAAACCTAATTCTTATTATCTCTGTTTTTTAAAATAAATTTATTTATTGTTAAACAAATTATTTGACCATTTATATGTACAGCCCCTGTGACACAAAGTTGCAAGTCATTAATCGGTGCATCTGCTGCCAAAGGTACTTCGATCCAAATATTGATGTATATCAGTGCACCAAAACTAACAAATCAAACGATTTGTTTTTCTTTTCTTTTGGTTTGCTTAAATGCTTGTGAATTACTCCTAAAGAGAAAAAATCTTCAGAGCAGACAGCAGTTTTGCCATTCATCGAGCATGATGTATTAGTCCCGGGGCACGCCAATGAATCCTCGCAGGTGGTTTGTTCACAACAATCATAATGAGCTTTATTAACTCGTTGTAATCATCGTGAACTTGTTTTTCTCCAGCTAAAGCAGTCGTAAGACTCTCAAGAGTGTTTTTAGCAAACTGTTCCACGCTAGTAGGCCTATTGGAGTCAAGACAATCGTAGTGCTCTTTTGGAAATGTATCCCAAACATCTCTGAATCTCTTGAATAATGGAATCTTAAGAGAGCATGATGGCCCAAAGCACAGTGTAAATATTTTTGAAAGCATTATTTCAAACACGTGATTATGACAAGCAAGTCATAAAAGATCACAGCCCGTCTTTGCTTCTAGGAGAGTGCACGCTCCTTTTTTGGCACCGGTATTAAAGGCAGTAGTGTCAAAACTCATAGCTCGGACTTTATTTGTGACATTACACTGTTCCATCGTGTCAAAAACAGCATCGGACGTGTTCTCCTCCGTTCCTGCAATAAGTTTGGGTACGCCTAACAGTTTTCCGCAACCATTACTGGAGACAAGAATCAGAAGGCGTTCTACTTTCTTATTACCTGTTATATCAGGCAGTATTTTCCCATCCCAATGTATAACAAGTGGATAATTCGGGTTGACTGTTTCTTTTATATTCGCATTGAATTCTGTCCTTGCTTTTTTTCTTGCACGTCAAATTGTGCTTCAAGAGATTGGGAGTGAAGCGGGATTACAACAAAGTGCGGCAGACAATTGAATAATGCGTCGCACTGCTTCTCGGTCGGTTATTTTGATACGATCAAGAGCGCTGGTAACATGTTGTGTAAATATACCACTAGTCGATGGCACAACGTCACTGGCACTGGTAGCGCTCTGTGTCTTTTTCGGTAAGGCCACCACAAAATCATCTTCTTGATTATCCTTTAAAGTGCTAGCGGCACTAGAAGTGCTACTGAAGCTGAAATCAAGTTCTAGTTCTTGACTTGACAATACTGAAGTTGAAGCATTACTTTTAGCGGCCTTTTCTCTTAATTCTTCAGCTCTTTGTTTTAGTTTTAGAGAACGTTCTTTGGTCTTTTCCAGCTTCTTGTCAATCGATGTCATAATCATCTTACGCTCACCTCTTTAATCAATGAGAAACTCTCTGTCTTCCACAATTTTGATTGAATTCGTGTTTTTTACATGGGCAATATCAAAAAGTTTGTCTAGCTCTTCTGTAAATAAATGCTCTCTATTTTTCTGTGCTTTTGAATCTCTTGATTTATTTTTCTTTAAAGGCAGCAAGTTCTTATGAATTTTATAAGTTTTTCAACGCAGTGATTTGGTTGTCTGGTCGGAATACTAGATTTGCTCCACACCTTTATGACTTCTTGAATGAGCATATGCGCAGAATTTTTCACATTTTTTTATTCATTTAATGTGTGATGATAATGAAGTAGATCTTGCCGAAAAGTTGGAAGTTGGTTAATCCTTACCAATGGCTCAAGATGACGACATCCAAGTAGAAAAGGTCGTCTTTTTATTGAGTTTATGAACTCATTTTAATGCACTGATTCACTTACATTATAGTAAATAAGTACCAAAGCTTTTTTACGTTGGTCTATGAAACTCTTTAACAGTTGTATTTAAAAGTAGATTAGATTAATTTAACGTACGAAACTGACCTGTAACAAAAAATCAAGATAAAGCTTAGAAACTATTGGTTTTATAAATATATTTAAAATAAAATATTTTAATTTTGAATAGTACTACAACTTTAAATCAGTAGATATTTCGTATTTTAAATAACTACTAGCTATGATCAAATTTGGAAATTTCTGATAGTGTACATACAGTATTCTTAAAGTCATTTTAATAGGAAAATGAGAATCATCATGTTGTTTGTAATGTTAAACAATGCCTATGTACAAAATTTAATCAAAATCATTAAAACGAATTTGGAAAAAGTTTCTTTTTTTCCTGTTCCAAGTCTTAAGATTAGATATCTCAAAGAATCCCTTTGAGGCACCTTATAAACCCTAGATACTAAGTTTTAGCCCAATCAGTAAAATGGTTTCGGCTCTAGGTCAAGATCTAGACAGATAGATAGACAGACACACACAGAGACGGCATCACGAAAATAACTTTTTTTTTGTTTCACGGGGGCCTTAAACGTTGACATTTTATCAAAATCTCGAACTCGATTGTTTGTACGAACTACGATCACAATACTTCTCTCTCCGAGGGATAGATATAAAGTAAAAACACATCCTCCAAATAAAAATGTCTAACTCTTTTAACAAATTAGCCTACCATTCGTCTAACGTCCAGCCTGTGAGGTACCAAGCTTACCTTGCATCATTCCACTATGGTATAAATTATTGATAGGGCCATAGTATAATTAGTCAAGGTAAGGCATTGCTACCATTCAGGGTAAACTGTGAATACGTTACATATTTTTGATCCACGGCTTGCTACCCACTCCGGACTATATGCATATGATTACACAAATTGGTTAAGGATGAGAACGATTTATTTTAGAGTAAATTTACCAGCATATGCGTGGAGAGAGAGTGGAAAACAATTTGTTGGACAACTAACTTTATTACACTCGGGTAGAATTCGAATACCGACCTAGCTATCACTGGCAAACCATACTATATGAGCTTGATGCTCATTCGTCGTGTCCACCGGTGGGGATCTTTAAACATTTTGGAAGAAAAAATAGAATGTCTTGATGAATTTTGCAACCCTCGGATCGTTGACAGGAATGTACTGTACTAAGCCGCTTCTCGATATGTCTGTAAAGTTGGATCAGCCAGCAGCGACCTCGAGGATTAAATGGACCAGAGAGAAGACTGTGGTTAAGATTAAGGGGATGAATAGCGAAGATGACGGAGGGCTCGTGATTGTTTGAAAAGCCGCGGTCCCGACCAGCTGAGAACCGCCAAGTTTCGAGAGGTTAGTTTGCTCTTGAAGAGCGGGAAAGGATGTGAAGAAACGGGGGGAAGGGATGAAGGAGTGCCACCACAACATCCTTAGACATCCTACTCCCTCTACTCCTCTCTAATTGCGTAACTAATATTTCGAGGATACAACTAATTTTCAAGTTTTACTCATCTATTTGTGTAGCACGAGTTTTTTTTTTTTTCATTTAAAAGTTATCTTAATAAAAGCGCGAATACTTTTTATCGACAATTTTTTCATTTAAGTTTGAGATTTAGAGGATGCAAGAAAATACCAGTGTGTTTTTTATTTTTAGGTTTTTATAGCATCACTTTTTTTGGATAGAATAAATAAGATATTGCTTCATTAAAAACAAAGAGTTTAATTTTTTTTCGCACGATGACATCAACATTTGTTGAATATCTATCATGAACATAAAGACATTAGGTGAGAAAACTCTAAATTAAGAAAAATACTATTATAAACCCTTGACAGATATTCAAGAAATGTTGAGGTCACTATGTGGAGAAAATCAAACTTTATGTTTCTACTAGAAAAATATTTGATTTGTCTTTAAAAAACAAATGTTTTGATATAAAAACTGAAAAATCACTCACTTTTTCTCGCGTCCCCTAAATTCCTAATCTAAAATCATGCTAAACAAACAATTATAGAATAACAAATTTAAAAAGTGGTATTTCTTGTCCTTACTCAAACAATTGAGGTTTCTTAGTAATCCCATAGCTAAAATATTATTCTACTTATATACAGGTTTAATATTTTCACAACATCTTAAACAATTCCTTGTAAGTCAATATAACTTAAAAGATTATGGCGTAGTTTAAGATTTGCCGACGATAAAAGTTGACTTAAAATATATTTATTTAAATTTAATGTTGAATGTTAACGTTTTGGATCAAAAAATATCACAAAAAATAAAAATAAAAGTAGTTTGTTAATTATATCCTGAGAAGAAACTGCTTATCCAATTAAAATATCTGTTAATGATATTGCACCTATTTTAATTAAAAATAACTAATTATTACTTTCTAAAGGATTTTAACTTTATGAATTTCTTTCCAAAATTGTTTAAAATGTTCATAGATAAAGAGAATTAATTAGCTAAATCCATTCTTCGAAGAAAAAAGAACTTCTACAGGAAAAAAAACTTCAAGGAAAGGAACAATATATAAAAGTAAAGACTCAGAAATATTGGTGGTGGGAGCGAGTGAACTTTGTTAATCAAAAAATACTTTGGTTTTAAAGGAAACAACTTAAAAAATAACTTTCCACTAGCCTAAAACAACACATTTAATCTACAGATCAATTTTCATAATAAGGGCCTTTTAGAAAATACAAACATATTTTTTGTGGTCAACATTGATAACGCTTTATTATTGTTATTTAATAGGTATAGATATTATTCTATTTATATTGAGTATTTAACGTACACTTTCTGAATGGTTTGATCAGGTCAGCACACGACAATTTCTCTGAGTGAGAGTGAAAGGGCCTCCCAATTTTTTCAGGAAAGCTATGTTCACATACCATCCAGGGTTCCTTCATGCCACAATCTAAATGGGACCAACGGCCTTACTTCCCCTCCAAAGGAAGTTGTGCCCAAAAAGAATCTATCAACCCCGGCTGGGTTTGAACCCACAAACATTTACACCAAGACCACCGAGATCGACAGTACTGTTATTATCTATCAACAGTGACAGCTACTAGTCACATGACTTGACGTATTGACATGTGAAAGTAGATCTAGTAACGTTTCTAGCTGTCGGATAATTGTACTGTAATCATCGATATCTCGGAGAATACAATAAATATAGTGAGAGAAGACTTCTGAGGTGGGTCAAGGGTTTGAACCCGAGCTCAATTGATTATAATGGATAAGTTTGGAAAAAATTCTGTGTCTCGAGAACATTTTGAGATTTTACAAACAAACAACATTACAGTACATCGGGAATAAATTACATTTACATGAACTAATAGAAAATATTTACCCTGATTTTGGTATTAAGTACAATATCTGGTAGTTAAAAATCTACTAAAACAGTTTGAATATATTCATACATTAAGTCATGTTATCTGCAGATGTCAATTTTGCTATATATTAACAATATCTATAAAACAACACAAATAATTTAGTAAAATGTTATCAATGTTGACCGTAAATAAATATGTCTGTATTTTCCAAAATATTCTTCCAAACAAAGTCAGGTTACATATCTAAATAGATTAAATATCTACCAGACTAGTAATAACTTAATAGTGATACAAAAATACACACGTTATAAAATTCCAGGTTCAATAGCGCTGATGAAAACTAAATGTGTATTTAAGGAAAACAAGATCACATTCGTTTAGGAACTGCAGGGGATCCAATTAAAGCCTCTTAAACCGGGAAATGAATTCTTTATTCAATATCTCAGCCCCTGGAGGGGCTTAAACTCTTCTCTTTATTCTGGCCATATAAGTATTTATTTAAATAAATAAAGATATTCAAATAAACAAACAAAAAAGTGTTGGTAACAGTAAGGAGAGTTATTTGACATCAATATTGTGAGTGTTATTATGAAACTCATACAATCTGTTATTATATATTACCTTTCCAGTCCGATGCGAACTTGATTTCTTAGACTGCGTGATCACCGGTACGTGTCATGGAGCAATGGTGTTGCTATCTATTTAGGTTATGTATAGTCGGAGAAGAACAATGAAGAGGTTGGTGGAACTTTTTTATTCCAAATTTATGATTATAGTTTTGTTTAAAAAATAGAATGTATTTATTTCGGCTTTGTTTGCAGGATCTAGAAGTGTATATTGTACCATAATATTAAGTATCTCAGGCATAGACCAACGATAGAGCTTATCAGCACATTATAAGTTGGTAATGTTGGTCGTCAAGTAATTAGTTTGTTAAAGTAAAGTTCAAGAGGGGAGAGGGAGTTAATGATTCACTTTAAACTTCAAGTTTTAGAAGTTGAATTGCTCAAAACACATTCAAAATGTTGAATGAAGTAGGATAAAACTTATGAAAAAGATAACTGGGCCATGTTCTTAATTTAAAAGTTTGTTCCTATGTTTGTTTGGAGAAGAACAAGAAAAACAAATCTCATAATGAAGCTGATGGCCCTAAAGTGAATCATAAATCTAAAGTTTCTTGAGTATTAATTAATCAGAGTATCGCGTACGGTTGCAATCTTTTGCAACTTCATCATTGTGTCAAACGGCGTACCAACAGTATGTGTACAGTAAAACAACAATACTAAACCAAGGAACAAGATTAGCTCTGCAGATCAAAAAAACAAAAAAACGTTTCGAGCAAACATCTCGATGGTCAAGCCCCGACTGGAGCTAAATAAAAAAATAAACGGCTTTGCATAGTTGTGACGTTTCTCAAATTAATACAAACAAGATATTAGAAAATGTGTTGGCTCAGCTGAGAGACCAAATCTGTTTATAATTCATTAATGGTTGAATGTTTGTCAAACGGCTTACACGTGCTTTGAAACTTAACCTTAAATGGCATGTTGTGGTTTTTGTACTAACAATTTTTAATAGGGAAACCAAACTATAGGTAAAATTAGTAAATTTGTATTGATAGAAAATAAGTAATAATAATATTTAGCACCGCGTCTTACTACCCGTTCGGGTTATACGCTTTAAGTACTAACTACGCTAATGGATTAGGAATTGGGAAAGTTTAATTAGAGGAAGTGAACCCGCATTTGCGTGGAGGGAAATTGGAAAACCATTTAGGATAGAAAATAAGTATTATTTCAGTAATAAAATGTTATGTTGCTAGAAATAGATCTGCCATTTTGATGCCATTACTGAAGAGAGCTGGGATAAAAGTATCTACATATATAAAGGTAGGCTAAGCAATCATAATTACTTACTTAGAAACTTTATGAACTATAAAATTAATTACCGTACTCACAAAAGTACGCCACCTATTCCTAAATTGAGCTAGTTCTATCCAGTCTATCTCATTATACCCTTTCTCTCTCAGGTCCATCCTAATGTTATCCTCCCATCTGCACCTGGTTCTTCCCACGCTTCTTTTTTACCATTAGTTGTGCCAGTCAATACCTTGAACGCGGTTATAGATACTTCCATTCGCGCTGCATGACCAGACCATTGTAGCCTGCGAGATGTTACTACCCTAACAATGTCTGGGGATGAGTACAGGGTATGCAACTCATCACTATGTAGCATCCTCCAATCCCCACTATCTTAATCCATTTTTTGCCCAAATAGCTTCCTAAGCACCCTGTTTTCGAACACCCTAAATTTCTTTTCGTCGTTTAAGTTAGGAGTTCATGTTTCGCACCTATAGAGAACAAACAAACATAGTTTGAAATAATCTTGTGATAATATCTTCCCAGATACAATAAAAGGGGGTTAGTGTTCAATCATAGACCACTGCCCTTTGAAAGAGTTGCCAAATAGTGTAAGCAAAATATACCATTGATACAGAGTTTGATGCTAATCAGTATATTACCTAATATGTTTAGGTAAAACTATTGCTAAATCTCATGCATGTGTCTGTGCATTGACCCTGAGAGGTTGTTTATACTATGGTACAGTTTTTCCAGGGCTATATTGAAGCCCGTCAAAGTAAGAACATAACATCTCACTGTTAACGGGGTGTACAGAAAATAAGTATCGGTGGTATTTCATCAAACTCGTACCAGTGCGTACATAGGCGGAGGTGTCAGTTTTATCTCGTCTGGTTTACTGGTGACGGGGAAGTCAGGTTTCTAATCCCTGCAGGTTACCGAGACTGATTAAGCAGGGGTCTTATAGGGCCCCTACACGATCAGTCTGACTGTCAGTCGTAAGACATTATTTTTATCAGTCTCATCTCCTGCATGCACCGTGCAACAACATGGATGATAAGAAAAAGGCGTGTCCAGTTTGTTTGCTACTGGTACTGAAGGAAACACGCATGAGGTCATCCTTAGGATTTACCACTCAGGGCCTCCGCTCTAAATATACTCTATATATACTATATGTGCAGTAAACATACTACGGAAAAAAGAATAATTTTACTTTATACATATTATTGTATTGTTTAGGCTAATTATTTTGTTTCCTTTTGAAAATATTACTGAATGCCTCAAAGTATATGTAGCCCCGGGGTTTGCAAAATATTACTGGGTGACTCACAGTATATCTAGCCCCGGGGTTTGCAAAATATTTCTGGGTGCCTCACAGTATCTATAGCCCCGGGGTTTGCAAAATATTACTGGGTGCCTCACAGTATATCTAGCCCCGGGGTTTGCAAAATATTACTGAATGCCTCACAGTATATCTAGCCCCGGGGTTTGCAAAATATTATTGGGTTCCTCATAGTATATGTAGCCCCAGGATTGGCAAAATATTACTGGGTGCCTCACAGTATCTGTAGCCCCGGGGTTTGCAAAATATTACTGGGTGCCTCACAGTATCTGTAGCCCCGGGGTTTGCAAAATATTACTGGGTGCCTCACAGTATCTGTAGCCCCAGGATTGGCAAAATATTACTGGGTGCCTCACAGTATATGTAGCCCCGGGGTTTGCAAAATATTAATCCGGTCCTGATAGAGGGTACTTTAGATGTTTTCCCACTCTCTCTCCACATAAATGAGAGTACAATTCTTCTATAGTTCTGCCTTCCTCATACAAACCCTGTTAGTTTAATTGGATAAATAGACCAGATGGGTAGTAAGAAGACTTTATCAATATAATGGATTACATTAATTCAAACCACCAGGTTGTTTGATAAACGCATCTATCTTAATTTTGATATATTTTGACCGAACTTGGCTTACACATAGAATTGTATTTGTATTATATCGTTTTATACTTTATATGTTCATACGTGGGTATACTTGTCGCTAAAGCATTGCTCTAAAAGAGTTAATGACAATTTACTGACGTATCAAGCTCAATAAGTAACAATAGTAGGAGTCTGGTAGGCAGAATAGTAATTGACAGTCACAAACGTTAGTAAAACAACCACTATCATAAATGCATACGGCAACTAATAACCAGCCCCGTGGTGTAGTGGTTAGTGCACCTGGTTACGAGCCTAGGGGTCCTGTGTTCGGTCCCCGACTGGTACCTTGGGTATCATTCCCTTAAGGAGAATGATCCAAACGGTCGCCAGGGTTTGGTTGATTAGACCTAAGTTAGGTTAAGACTCACCCCGGCTCCACAACATTATTATCACTCTCATCTCATGGCGGTTACGTATAGACAACCTCCTATGGTGTACCCTGGGCAATGTTCTGTGCCACCAGAGCGGCTAATAGTCTACATACAGGGGACCGAACTGGATGCCATGTCTCTCTCGATCGTATAAAAACAACTTAACATAACAACATTAAAAATAACTCATGTAATAAATAGGATTTACATATTTAACTTTTGATTGATATTATCAATACCTATAAAATATCATTTATAATTAAGTCAAATGCTATCAAAATATTATGTTTGTTTTTTATAAAACTGCTCTTCCTGCCAGAAACGATAGTACACAACAGCCTGATGTTATAATGTGGAACATCTATTGTCTCAGATACACAATATGTAGATAAATATAAAAACTATTAAAAGGGGTAAAGGATAATTTTAAATAAACACATGTGAACAATTCAACCGACAAGCTCTAAATCCTTTTTCTCGCTTAATATATATGCAATTGAGGTTAAGTTTTTTAATGTTGCAAACTATTCTAAATATATTATATCCATGAAGGGAGGATAGAAAAATAACTTTAAATATATTTTACAAAAAATATGTGCATATGTATGCAAATGTTTATGCAAAACATGTTGAGAAATGGAAGGGAAACAGTTAATGTTGTTTTTTGTCTTACAGAGAGCAAGGAGACCAAATAAACGTTTATCATAACACTGAAAGGAAAAAACATATTATGTATCTGTATGTTCGTCTTTAAAATGCGAAGAAGGGAACATCTGTAAATAGTTTAGACTATTTAATGGAAGATTTAAGCGTCTAGACTCTATACTCAACCCAATGTAGACACTCGTGTTGCTTTTTTTTGGCCAAAAAAACCCAACGAAATAACGATCATTCCTGGGTTATACAATTGCAACTAGGGTTAAAAATTGTCATGGTTTCATTTTCTATTTGAACGTAGCAATGGCACACCAATACATTTAATTTTAGGAGCAGCTATGATAGATGTGTGGTAGGGGGCACAAACAATTTATTGAGATAATTTAAGGAGAATTTTTAATGTATATAGCGGTAGACCTTTTGAATATCAAGTCATAAGACATATTTATTGCTGTATATTATAGTTATGCATCACTTCACATGTTTTAAACTTTTATTAAAAAAAATTTTTATATTGTCTGAGTAGGGGAGTATCCCCCCTTCGTCCGCATTCCTTCTGGGTGCGGTCCTTGGAATCTGAGGACAAGTTAAAATATAAAGTGATCAGTAAAGCCCTACACGGATATCCACTGATAGCTTCAGGCTTACGATGGTTACCTACATATTATTATAATTATTTAATAAAGTTTATTACCTAGATATGAATGTATTAGTTTAACTTTTGACCTCGATTCATCCCAACAAAGGAATGTTGATACAAATTAAAAATATGTGCTAGCCATATAAATAATTAAAATGTTATTAATCTATGTGTGTGAATATTAATGAAGCTTTACGAGCTGACAGATGACTAACGTTTTAAGGTAGCTTGTGTACTTATCAAGAGGTCTATGATAGTGATTAAAAAAATAACACCCTACTTATAAATTATTTTTAGAACAGAATTTTACTACCCGTTCGGGTTATACACCTATGTAATAATTACCCTAATGTGTTAAGAATTAAAAGAGTTAAATTTTATAGGAAGTGCACCCGAGTTTGCGTGGAGGGAGATTAGGAAAACCACCCACCCGACAGGGATCGAACTCCGATCTACCCATCATCAGAAGTCTAGTCTAACACTAGAGTAGCGTGTTGTACCATGAGGCCACCGAAGTGGGTTAATTCTCACCGTTAGTTCAAGTTTTCCGGGACATAAGGACACGCTAGGAAGAAGATGAGAATCAAGGAAATGTCCCAACATGAAAGAGAATGATAAAGTCACAACGGGAAAAACCCACCACCGGCGCAACCGGTCTGGATTCGAACTTAGACCCTATATCTCGAGCCAAGGATGAGCACGCCAGTCGAGCTCGCTGGCACTGAAACAACCCGGCCGTTAGATTGTGTATAGTACTCAACCGAGAAACATTTCAAAATAATTAGTTGGGAAGTCAAAACCTGTCAATATTTTCTACCAGAAATGAGTCAGAATTCAGGATAAATTATAGCGACTACTGTGGGCTGTACGTAATTAATGTAGAATGATTTTCACAAGGAAACGGAAAGTTAATCTATCTAGGGCTGGTCTTATAACTCCTGGATAAATATTAATCTGGTAAATAAATATTTCTATCTGTTGGATGAGTTAAATTTGAATCTTATGTTTGGCAGATAGCATTTATCTGCCAGATAAGATGTATTTATCGATCACATTTTTATCAGGAGATTTAAGTAGCTGATAACTTTTATCTGGAAGTTAAAATGGTTGTGGCCATAGTAACGCGTTGTTTTTAATGAGGTTTCACCAATCAGAATCTGTTTTTAGGTTAAAATCTTGGTTCACGTGTTTAGTAAGCACAGATCCGGGCTTTAGCTATATAAAGTTAGAACATTTAATTCACACTTTTATATAAACTGACAAGCTATTTGTAGAGTTATATTTATGTAAGAACAAATTATCAAAAGGTGAGTACAATAAATGAAATGTTGTAAATGTTGTACCCAACTCTTGAACACATTTTGGCAGACACCGAAATTAGAACTTGTAAGACATATTAGCTTCTGCACTCACGTGATGCCATCTGTTTCCTCGCACTCGTTTAGCCGCCATTATTTAACAAATGTTGAGCGTTCTCACCACTCGCTAGGTGTAGCGCTATCAGCAGGGCTTATACGCATGCGTGCACCAGTACCAACCTTGCGTGTTCTGAATAAAAATATATTTATCCTAAAGCTATATATCTGGCAGATAAATTCAATTCATAGGATGCTTAAAACATTAAAGTGGCTTATAACTTTTATCTGGTAGATAACTTTAACCTCCCAATAGCAATATTTATCCGGTAGTCATAAGACCGGCCCTTAGATGTTTGTGACATAAGTTGTAGTGCGTCTAGAAACTTAATTTGGTTAGGGAGAAGGGCGTAAGTATCAAAACTATTAGTTCGACTTGAAAATTTCAGGGGATTTTTTTAATGTGTATGAGTATCAAGTAATAAGTCTGGTCTTAAAATGTAGTTCATGCATTTGACATGTCTTCAATTTCATTCATATGTTTCAAACTTTTATTTACATTATTTAAGAACTTGAGGGGGGATAGTCTGTCCCGATTACCACACCCCCTCCTTACTCTTTGAGTGCACCACGTATAAATAAAAGACAAAAATAATTTATTAAATGAAATCTTGAATAATAATAATAATAATAATAATAATATAGTGGCATTTAATTGATAATTAATATTTTGTGATTATTTTTAACATTCCGAACCTAATACTTTTTGATAAATTCTTATTCAGATTTATTGACTTAAGGTTGATACAGACTTACTTTTCAACATTTTCAATTCAATTGACTAGCAAAATTATTTGTTCCTCATGAAAGAAAGATAAGTTACAGGTGTTGAGCATCAAAATCCTAATTTGGTTCAAATCTAGATCGTAGGTTTTATTTCACAAGCAACTAATCATATTGGCAAAATGATCGTGCCTCCATTTTTTTTTTTTTTGTAAGTGTGAGCTTTGATAATTAGCTATAACAACCTCTAAACTGAGTAAAGAACGAATTACATGTCTTGGTTCAGTTTCCTTTTGTATGTGAGGACACAAAATAATAAACGACTAAAGAAATGTCACCAACACGTAATTGACGATGTGTAACGTTGGTGTAGCTCTCCCACGAATACAGACTTGTTTGTCCCACTAATGAACAAAGTTAAATTTTGCTGAGAATCCCTTAAAAAACTAAATCTATTCTCAACAAAAATACGTAAATTGATCTTAAGAGCGTGCATCACATGCCAACCAACTCTGGGATATAGTCGGCGACACGTTGGTCATCTCTGATTAAACATTGAGATAAAGAGTTAATAGATGGTCCTAAAATACAGAGTATTGTTGAAATATTAAATTATATTTAGATAAAAACTGCATTTAAAGGCTGGGTTTTTTTTTACTATTTTAGATTAGCTTCACGGATACGCACTGTGAACAAATCTTCATCCTGTCATAATTAGTGACATACTGTAATTATTATTAACACGAAACTTTGTCACTTTGACCCACATTGTCACCGCCGAGAATTTATTCCATATCTGCACGAGCCTGGAGCTGAACTAGAGCTGCTATGATGAATGCTCTTAATACGTGCTCCTATAATACAAGTAAAACTATTACTATACATTTATTAGCGGCCCGTCAGAAGCGATCTGTGGTCTGGTGCTGGTCTGTGAACCACTAGTTGAGAAACTACAGTTTTTTATATAGCAATCATAGTTTGTTGCTTGCCCCTGTAACCTGCCTATGATGCAGCCATCTCAACAGTCACTTCCTCCCCACTCTTCAAAGAGTAGCGATAATATTCAAACACGCTCAAGGTTAGAGTAGTGTTTAAGTGTCGGGTCTTGTCGGTGATGTTCGGGGGTGTTCGTGGCCACGCGACTGGCTCGTGTGAGAGATGCTGCGACCTTGAGCAGCAAGACACACTCTCTTCACAAATAACATCACGAAGCGCAAAGAAAAGGAACGAAGCGAGATCACGACTGGACCGCCACCACGGAGATGTGTCTGCTTGGATGGAGGCCATTGTCCTCAGGCTGCCATGACATATAGGAGAGAACGAATGAAGTATAAGTCATTCACGAGCTAAGATTACCTGGATGATAGCTCGAAATGTTACTAGAAGTAATCCCTAATATATCACTACGCCAACAGTTGACATCTATCACTTTGGATCACTGTAATGAAAACAGATGGTGATATATGTGATAGTTAACCACAGTAATTTAGGCCAATATTATTTATATATTTATATGAGGTCGGACATAAAGTTTATTTATAGTTTTATTCCACTTAAAAATATTAACACCACTTTCACAAAAACTTCTAACGAACATAGCCTCAAAATGGCGACCGACGAATCTAAACCATATGATTGAACAAGACGGTAAACAAGTTTTTTACAATGATGCAGACACGCAGTTGATGAAAATATTTTATTCAGTTAAATATTTCAAAATACGATAAAATAATCATAAAATCATTTATTGTATGTAAAAAAATTACAACAATTTTCTCTTTTACAAGTAAATACGATGCTTGTATTAGAAGGTATTGATGTGTGTACTATATTACACAAAATCAGTAACGTTTCAAAACGAAAAATAATTACTTTTAATTATGTTTAAAATATTGTTTTGAGTTGGATAGAAAGAAATTATTTAAATAAAATGAAATAGTATGAGAAAACTTAAGTTTACGTTATTTTAAATGTAATATATAACAGGCAATTAAAGATATTTATATTCATAACAAAACTGTGATCTTTTACAAGTGTTGGCAACACAAAACCTAAACATATGATTTTCGAACTGTCATCCAGGTAAAAACCTATCGTGAACGGTATATAGTACTGTATGGCGAATCCTCTATAGTCTATGGCAAGAGTATTCTAATAACCAGTACCACCATCCATGGTCAATATATTAGAGAGCTATTGCACTATACAAAATAGTAATTACACTTTCAGGATGTAATGAGGGGAGACTAATATGCATGTTAGGGATGAGGAGGATTTAATCTAGAGGAAGTGTATCCACATTGACATGAAAATTGGAGAAGCGGAAAACTGTTAAAGGAAATAAATCGTCATCATTACACCCAACCGGGATTAGACCCCCGATGTCCCAGACCTTGCGAAAGTGACGCCTTAGACTATGAAGTGTATTCAAAAGTCATATTCAATCTATCATAAAACTGTCAAAATAAACCAAATATATCAAAGGGACGGATGCAGACCCCTTGGTTGGGTTTGTTATTACACACTGAAATGATTTTTTACTGTAGCGAAAGACTATTTATTTACTGTATTTGCAGAAAGGTAGCTGGAAGGCCTATTGGGCTAATCTAAAAAAATAACAATATGTTTTTCACCATAAATATAATTATATTATAATATTTTTGTATGAATGTATGGATATAAAGCGTGTGTTTATCAGCAGAAAGACAAGAACAAGTTGATTGCAGTTTGAATGAGATATCTAAGAAATGTATGTGAAAACTCTTATGGGCAGAGTCAGTAATGAATGGGTGCTGAAGGAGTGCGGTTTGAAAGGGAATCAAATAAGACAATGTGAAAAAAGCGTCTTCCGTCGGTTTGGGTATGTTGAGAGAATTAGTGTGGATCAAGTGACAAAACAAATATATGAAGGTAGTGTGTATGTATCAAAAAGAAGGGGTAGGGCAGGTAGGACTTTGCTAAATATTGTAGTAGAAGAATGTGTGAAAAAGAGAAATATTAAGTGTTTTAAGAATAAAAGAGCATGTATGACTTGGTGTATGGATGTTGTTGAAGTGAAGGAAGTATGCAAGTATAAGGAAGTGTGGAGAAAGTTAGTGAGGATGGATTAAGTACGAAGTTTTTGTTTTAAGAGTTATGCACAGTTTCTCGCCTATCTCGTAAGGTAACTGCGCGATTAGATATGTGTGCTATACATTTTGTATGAGTAAGTACAAAAATAATAGTTTATGCAATATTTAACTAAACTAGGCCTGTACATTTGTTAAAGAAAGGTTTTTTCCTAACACCACATCTTACTACCCGTTCGTGTTATGAGTACATTTATGTACTATAACTACAATAGTGTATTAGGGATGAGATAGGTTACATTTAGAGTGAATGTACCCACATGTTCGTGGAGGGAACGTGGAAAACCACATACCGGGAATCACACCCCAATCTCCCTGTCATATGCAATCAAATCTATTGAGAAAGTTACGCCTTCTTAGACCACTCAGCTACGATATTTCAATCTTTTTCGCACGGTCTGAACATAGCCAAAGTCCAATTTTCAAAGAAAGAATAGTTTACAAAATACAAACTTTTTCTTTTGCCGTCAACATTAATAACATTTTACTGTATGAATATTATTTTAAAGGTATTGATCATATCTATCAAACGTGACAGTTACAGATCATATGACTTGACGTATGAATATATATATATGGTTTCAGCAACTTTTGTTTTTCTACCAGACTCCTACTATGTAATAATTCAATCTAGAACCTCTCATCATCCCACACATGGCTGACAAAATAATATCATTTGTTGACAATTTTCAAGAAATAGAAACTTAACAAACGGTCCTGACTTTAGGTATTACATTCCTAAAAAAAAAAAAAA
>CABFVZ010004833.1:30725-41425 GCA_902151445.1 Timema monikensis | reverse complement strand
TGAAATAAGATATGTTTATAAAATTAGGATGATATTATTGTCAATGCTTTCACATACTTTTTAGGGGCAAATCAGTTACATTACATGATCTTCAAAATCGGATTCGAGATTTTGATGGTTATCAAAGTTTCATGACCCCCTGATCCCCAAAAAATGTTTTTCTCTGAACTGTCTTATATGTGTGGCCATATCTCGATCTAGAGCCGAAGAGATTTTTTTATCGATTTGGCTAAAGCTTAGTTTTCATAAGGACCCCACGGGGGTATTTGGAATTCGCTATCAAACCCTAAGATTAAGGATAGATAGTTTATTTAAGGTAGAAATAAGGAAAAACATATATTTGATAAAAATATGCTCTAAGAATTTTGATTAGAATTTGTATCTAAGTACTTTTTAACAATACAAACAAAATGGCGCATCTCATTTTCCCGCTAAAAATGACCAAAGATTTGAGATGCGAAATTATTGATCATTGCCGATTAGATTAAATTAAATTAAAAATAAAACACTTTTAATTGAAATATATCTACTGATTTTTGACTCATAATCAATTATGTATTTTTTTAAATGAAGGTCTGGGAAATGTAGAGATTATTATTATTATCATCTTTGATGGACAATGTTTCTGTAACAGTGTGCATTATTTAATTTATGTTATTTTATGAGTCCCAATAAATCACTTTAAGAACAACTAGCAATGTCGGTGTTACTTGAGACGGCCTCTGTGCTGCAGGCTGAGTGGAACTCCATCTTATCCTCCGAGCCGCAGCCTACCGCCAAGCTCTGGAACTGCTGGTGGTCGCTGCAAGGTGCCCCCTCCTCCCCGGGCGTCGCACCCACACCCACACCACCCACCTGGGCAGCCGCGTGGCGTCCCATCAGGCCCGACACAGAATAGCGGCCCAAGTAGGGGCACTGCCTCGACCGTGGGGTCGCCGCTGAAACACACAAATATGACAACCAACAATGACATGATGGATCTCGTGAAATCATATGAAGGTTTTAGATCTAATGACATCTTGTGAAATCGTTTGAAGTTGTGTAAAATCTTGTGAAATTTGGTGAAATCTAGTGAAATGGTGTGAAATATGGTTAGGTATCGCGAAGTATTGTAAAACTTAGTACTGTAATATAGAATTAAGAGACATGGGAGGGCTCATTCTTTAACCATCTAAACAACTTTTTTTTACTATGGTGGAATCAACCATGGGATGACGATTACATTATGGTTACAGTAATTTCTTCTTTGAATCAACATGAGATTAATCTTTCTTTAACCATGTAACCATTTAGACAGTTTTCACCGTGTTGGAGTAGATCTAGGTGTGCCTACCTTGAATGGTTTCAGTAATCTCATCGTCATATGTTAAAGTATAAGCTTGACGCAAGCTTCAGATCAATGATTAAATATTTCTAAGTATAAAGGATAGATCAAAGCAATGATCAGATGTCACCATTCCTGGATCTGAACAACAATCAAATGATGAATAGAGTAATGCAGGACTCGGTTGAATGTTCATATGTTGACTTAGCATGAAGTGAGGGTTTGATAGCGTATTTTATATGAAAGACGCATCACTATAATCGATGATAAAATGACATGTAGGTATCATGCGTGTCTCTTATGTCTTAGATATAATGCTGAACTATGATCAATGGTAAATATGCCGTTAAATTATGAAGCATGGCTTAGATCAATCATAAAATGCAATGTAAGTCTCATACCCGGCTATGATCAACTGTGTGTGGTGTAGCTATCTCATCAAGTCTAAGCATGGTGTAGAACTCTGATCAATGATCAAATGTTGCATGACTATGGTCAACTATAATTTTTACTACTGAGATCCGAAACTAATCCCTCCTAATATATTATATTGGATCATGGCATCAGAGGCGGATTAAGGGAGTATGGGAGTAGAGTTTGAACCTTCCCACCAATATACTGTAATTTTTGTAACCTTGTGACAGAATGTTGTCTGACATGGAAGTGTGTATGAAGCAGAGGTGTGTGTCATTTAATTGCTCCCCGTACCAGAAGCTGCACCCAATGACATTCATTGACGCTTGCTGAACGCTTACGAAGGCCAAACAGTGGATGTGTGCCCAGTGCGGCAGTTAGTGGTGCGTGTCATCAGTAGCAACAGCGATGTGACGTACAAGCCAAATTATGTGTGCTCGTGCACAGCTGTCAGCCCACGAAGAACGCCTCGATAAGCTCATCCACGCAAATAGATGGGTTACGACCAGGGAATTGTGTACGGAGCTGAATGTCAGCTTCAATACGATGCTGGCAACGTCGGGATATCGCAAAGTTTATGTCAGATGGATCCCACGAATGCTCACACAGGATCAAAAACACCACCTACTGCAAGTCTGTAAGGACCTACTGAGCCACCACGAGGCTAAAAGTGATAATTTCCTGGAACATATTGGCACCGAGGACGAGAAGTAGTGTCACCACTATGAGCCGGTATCAAAACGACAGTCCACAGAGTGGCGACATGCGAACTTCCAAGCATATAAAAAGTTCAAGACGCAGCCATTGGCTCGTGAAGCTATATGTACTGTTTTTGGTTAGGAAAGGCGTGATCCTTCTGGCTTTTATAGAACCCGGACAAACCATCGACTCTGAGCGCTAAATTGAGATGGTGACTAAGCCGAAGGCCCTGAATTTACAGAGCCCGGCTAGAGAAGAAGACAACCTTTCGCTTGCAACAAGATAATGCCAAGCCCCATACCAATTTGAAGACCATGGGTCCCGTTGCAACTTTTGGTTGTACTGTCCTACCCCCAAAGTCGGAATTTGACGCCTTCTGACTTCCATCTGTTAGGTCCGATGTAAGATGGACTACGTGGGCAATATTTTACCAACAACGACATCATCATCGCAGCTGTGACCCCTTTCCACTAGTGCAGATTTTTACGAACGTGGAATGCAGACTATTATTCATCGCTGGAGAAAATGTATAACCAATAGCGGTAACTATGTGGAAAAATAGTATTTTGTATCGAATAACCTGTTTTATCCATTGGTGTTTGTTATAATTTATGTGGAAAAAATAGGAGGAATTAATTTTTGAGCACCTCTCTGCTCTTTTATGATGAAGAGCTCTGGTCAAGTTTAAGTATGACTTAAGGGTTTGATCAAATATAAGTATGATGTATATTTCAGATAAATGATCAAATGTTGTTTAGTTATGGAGCATAATTTTGATCAATCATCAAATATAATCTCGGCCATGATCAAGTCATGATCAAATTCTGTTTAAATATGATTCATGGCTTTGGTCAATCACCAAATGTAAAGTAATTACCATGAACGGCTATGATCAAGCCTATGCTTGATGTAGAAACCAGATCAATTATAAAATATTGTTTAAGTCTGAAGCATAGCTTTGATAAAGCAACATAAATCGCTATGGTAAAGCAAAATTAACTGTCCAGGTCATTGTATAAGTACGATGTATAGATATGATAATTGAATAAAGGACGAATGTTTAACTTTTCGGTCATTGTGGGTTGTGTTACCTGATACGATTATCGAGCTAAATTTACATGACGGGAAAGTTTTTATCATTCTGATGAACCAGTTTCATACAGTTTTAAATAGCCCTAGGACTGATGTCTAGATGCAAGAATAAATATAAAAGGTTAACTACATTATGCCACCATCGATAACCATTTTGTCCTGGAATTCCTTTATTCTTTTTACCGATGTTCACTGACCCAAAATTCTCACTTCTCCTATACCCATTTTTTTCGTTGAACTGCAGAGTTTGATCCTAGAACAAGGAGAAATGCTTCACTATATATTCCTCCCTCCCCTCATTCCAAAATTTAAATTAATTACGGATGCTGTGATATTTTATTCTCCTTGTATATTTTATATTTGTTATAGTACCTTGCATTTATGAATATGGATATTAGAATAGTGCTTTTTCTCCCTCCGCAAGTCTTACGACTAATATATTGTTGATGGAGAAAATTGGGGTCGTAGTGCATGCCAATGTGTATTCATATTTTTGCTATTGCGTAGGTTGAAGGGTAATAGAGAGCTTACCCATATGAAAATTATCAAAAAGTACGAGGGTTTATCTACACATTTATTATTAATATATTTCACCTCACAAAATTTTTGTAGTATATTTCTCCAGGCAGCTGTGCAGAATTATTTGTCAACAAGCAGTGACAGGTTCAGAGTCTCGATCGGTGAGTAACAAAGCGATGACGGGCTTTGGGACGGATGAAGAGGGTTTTCGTTATTCAGCTTTACTTCAACCCATTAACATTATTTGTTCATGCAGAAGATATCGTTTACGTCCACCCAAAACTGAATGACAAGATGCCTCACAACAGTGCAATCTTCTATTTGATACAGAATATTAACCTGGTTCGATCATTAGAAAGATGATGTTTACGTCCAGCTGACAGGTGTGAGTTGTCAGGCATGAGAGGAGAAATCATCCCTCCCTCAGGGCACCGTCTTCAAAGATCACAATCACTCAGCATGGTGGACTAGCTGGCTAGGAACTGTACACAGCAATAAGGCCTATACCCTCGTCTGGCAACATTCTCTGTCCTTGTCTGACTGTTGGCAAATCATCCCTCCCTCAGGGCACCTTCTTCAAAGATCACAATCACTCAGCATGGTGGACTAGCTGGCTAGGAACTGTACACAGCAATAAGGCCTATACCCTCGTCTGGCAACATTCTCTGTCCTTGTCTGACTGTTGGCAAATCATCCCTCCCTCAGGGCACCTTCTTCAAATATCACAATCACTCAGCATGGTGGACTAACTGGCTAGGAACTGTACACAGCAATAAGGCCTATACCCTCGTCTGGCAACATTCTCTGTCCTTGTCTGACTGTTGGCAAATCCTTTTGAGATAGGAATGATGTCTCCCGGCTCGACATTATTCCCAGAACGAGATACAAAGGATATTTACACCTGATTTAACATTAACAATGGGTGGCAAAGTACTACAATCCACACTAATTAATAAAACTCATAAATACTCATCAAATTAAAAAAAAAATACTATTTGGATATATACAAAATAAAAATATTGTCGGTACAAAACATGAGCTCCAATGGTTAAAAATCATCGACCTACATAAATGGTGAAAACATCGAACCCTCGACATAAAAGTTGAGAGAGTCAATATAATGTTACAAAATACGACAAAGGAAATAGTTACTCACTTATTAACGTGGTGTAAGGAAGGACGGCTGGATTGAAGTTCTGGGACGTGCACGCCTCCTCGGCTATCTGCGTCCAAGTGTCTGAAACAGGGCGCTTCATTGAGTTACGGGCGCCGCCAGGGACAAATCCTCACACTCCGATATTTATTGTGAGAATGGAAGTTCTGAAGTTTATAAACCACTAAAATGATCAAGTGTATTAATTGTAATCAAATGTATTGACAACCCTATTTAAAGTTTTTATTTGTTTAACTATAAAGGGCAACCCTTTTTCATATCCGTGAATATATTTATGACCAGTGATCGTTATTTAAAAACCACTGATTCGCATGAATATTGTTGTTATTAATTTATTTTTGTTTTTAATAACGAAATTTCTTGTGAACATGTCCTTGAAAATGTAGGCATTCATGTGCCCTCTCTGTCAGTGGTACTCAACCTTTGTTGTTCACATACTCCTGCTGTATCCAAAGATCAGGGAAAGTTTGTTAACTGCCAACATAATGTAATTATGATTTTAACCAAATATTAAATTAGGTTTCATTTAGGTCAAGCTAACTTAGTGTTTTCAAAGATTGTACTAGATATCCATCATTCCATAATACTATGGATTTAAGAACCCGTGGTTTGATTCCCAGCTGGCTGGCACCACTCAATACAACTTTCCATATAGGTAATCGTGATATATTACTGTCCAATGCTATAAACTCTCAGGTTTAGACAACAAAATGACTGCGATCTTGTAATGGTGCTGGGCGTTATTCTAACTTGATATTCGATAAAGTTTTGAACTATTTTTTTAAAAAACATTTTACTCTTTTGTTGGGATAACTACTTGTGTTCTCTTTATAAATAAACTCTTGTTTTAAAATACAGTTTGTTAGTAACATTTTATAGTATTTTTATTGCCCTGTAAAAATAATAACATGTTTATTGAAGTTTGAATTATACATTACTAAGAACGCAATACGTTACATTTATTTTAAGCATTTTTATGTCAAAAAGTTTCCTTGAACAATTTATATTTATGTGAACGTAAATGTGTGTACGTGATGTGTATGTGTGTGATGTGTAATTGTGTACGTGATGTGTATGTGTGTGATGTGTAATTGTGTATGTGTGTGTGTGAGATGTGTGTATAGTGTAATTGTGTGTGTGTGGTATATGTGTGTATGTGTGTGTGATGTGTGTGTGATGTGTGTATGGTGTAATTGTGTATGTGTGGTAAATGTGTGTATGTGTAGGTGTGTATGTGTTTTATATGTGTAATTGTGTATGTGCTAGATGTGTGTATGTGTAATTGTGTATGAGTTTGATATGTGTGTATTTGTGTGATATGTGTGTATGTGTTTGTAATATATGTGTACGTGTGTGTAATACATATGTGTATGTGGGTATATGTGTGTGTTTATGTGTGTGTGTGATACATGTGTATGTGTGTTATATGTGTGGATGTATGTGTGCTGTATGTGTATGTTATTTGTTTATGTGTGTATGTTTGTATGTGTGCTGTATGTGCGTATGTGTATGTTATTTGTTTATGTGTGTATGTTTGTGTGTGTATATGTATATGTGTATGTCGGTATGTAGACTCACGTGATCTCTGCAGCTCTATGACGTGCCAGTCTCGCTTGTAGAACACCATGCAGACATAACCGCTCTGGCTGCAACACAAGGACATCACAAACAAATCAGTTCACTTCTCACAATCGAGGACTAAAGGTGGAAATGAACCTAACGATCAATACACAATTATTTTTTTCTTTGTCAAATTAGATAACAAATTTCACTTGAAAGAATATTACTGTTTTAAAGTTTTAAGATGTTAGTGATCACTCACCAGTCCAATTAGCAACACTTTAATTTCACTTGAAACTTGTTTTAGCCACTAGTGATTTCTACAGTCACTAGACGGCAACGAAGACAAAACAAAAACCTTAAGTACAGTAAACAGTGATGAAATTTATTTTGCAAAGAAATTTTTTGTAACAATCTTTATTTTCGCCCTCAACAGGAAATTTTGTAAAATTAACAGATAAAGTAGGTCCTAAATTAAAAAAAAAAATTAATTTACATATGATATTTAAAAAAACTAGAACATTATTTAGAAATTCATTTTTATAAGTTTACGAAATTAATAATCTTAATAGGTTTGGTTATCTCTTCTCGGACTATTTTTGGCAGATAAGTGAAAATTAGTTGTGAGCTTTGTTTAATAATTTATTACTTATTTAGTCTACTCCAAACAAGAACTACAATTGCAAAAGTCTCGTATCAAGATTTCACCTAAGTTTGTGGAGTTTTGTCAGATGATCTGATATCTCTGGATCGGAATAGTACATCTTGACGGTAGAATCTCGATACGACGGTAACACACATGTTCTGTAACCCTGATTGTCACCAGATTTTATCACCATATATAATTGCATACTTAGCTATACGTGCTTTTAAATTAAAATTATAACTTATTTAATATCATTCTTATTAGTTTTCTTTCATCCCGCTATATAGTCTGACCTATTCAGATACTCCCCGAGTCATGAAAGGTTGGATCACACCGACATTATGTATATGGAGTAGGATAATTGTTTAAAGGAAGCGCACCCGCATTAGTGTGGAGAAGAAACAACAGTGATAAAACACAAGTGTGAAACAAACCTCATTGTACCCAGCCAAGATTACAACCTCAACCTTTTGGTCATCAGCAATCTATTCTACCGTGGAGCTCACATCTCAGACTGTGTGACCCCTGGTTTGGAAGATATGAAAGTTTTTGTTATTGTAGACCGGTGTTTCTCAACCTTACCCGAGCGGAACAGTTTGACATATCCCCTATGTCTCACGGAACTCTTGTTATGAAACGTGTTAATACACAGGCACTGTGAGTCAAATTAACCATCTAGTTAGTAGATAATTAATCCAGACTAAAAAACATAAACATCTACTTTAGAAACACTAATTAAGTTCAAAACCTTCCACAGATAGTCAATTTACAAAAAAAGCTTGATATAAACTGAAAAAAAAACCACAAAAAAACTGGGAAAAATATAAGTCGCATCAAACTGTTTTATGTCTTAATTTCCTTTTTGTAATGAAAAGCGGTTAAGTTGTGGCTATATTTACTTAAAATAGTGGACATATTGCTTGCGTTTTAATGCTGCCACCTCGGTATTTTATGTTTTCAATGTGCTCCTTAATATCAAATGAGGGTGACATGCCTGTCTTAGAACACGGTATTTATACATCGTCGTCTAATAAAGAACTGTGGTATGGAGGTTATTCAGCTGTGCCACGGTCGAGGCGCAGTGAAACTACCAGACCTGGTTTTACGAGGGCGAGTCATAAACATGTTCATAAAATACTCTCTAAGAAACGGACATGGAGGCATAGAAGAGAGCGGGGAAGAATGAAATTATGAGAAATGGCGACCACAAGGATTCGTCGGCCCAGTTGTACTTACTGATAGCAGCAATGGCAGGGGGAGATTCTGGATTTATTTTATTATTGTTTAATCCGTGAGGGTATTTTGGATTCGATTTGAAACGTATGACCAGAAACCAGATGAAAGAAAATGGAGAAAAGTGAAGGACGGGTTACCATGTATGTCGATAAAAACGAAGAACTAAAGGTAGAATAATATAGAATGTAGAACAAAGTGAGATAGGATAGGTCTAGAATGGGAAAGAGTAAGGAAAAACTTGTAAGTATGGAACCAGAAGCTGGATGAGAATGTTAACGATAAAGTAAGGATAAGGGAAATGAGTAAATACAAAGTAGTAAAATAAGATTAATTACGAAGTGGGATGACTTCAACAAATAATATGGATTTACTAATCATAAAAGAGAATAATAATATTTAGCACCGCGTTTTACTACACGTTCGGTTTATACGCTTTAAGTACTAATCACGCTAATGGATTAGAAATTGGGAAGGTTGAATTAGAGGAAGTGAACCCGCATTTCCGTGGAGGGAGAGTGGAAAACCAGTTAAGAAAAACCACCCCCAATTCACCCGACCGAGATTCGAACCTCGATCTCCTTGTCCTCAGCAGTCGAGCTCAACACGACAAGCGCGTTAGCTAACTAAGCCACCGAGGCGGGTATAAAAGAGAATAAAAAAAATGGATTAAGTATAAATGACACAAAAGAAAGGCGTAAGAAAATCTAAGGAGGTTCAACCAGCCAAAGGTATAAAAAAGTTGTAAAACTATTTTGGAAGGTTGACTGGAATCAAAGACGTAACAAAGGAAAATAAAGAAGTTAAAACACAATGCATAGTCGTATGCCCTGTAGAGAAGCCATCAGGAGAGTGACGACACAGGTAAATGTGAGATGTAAAGTTTTCCCTTTATTTTATCCGGAAGATTTTCAATCATCACATTAAAAATCTCAGCTATTTAAATGAAACAAATGCGATTTTATACAATCTAAGTTCGATTTCTTCCGAAAACACTACTATCAGAAATATTATCAAGCCAATCACAAGATTTCCGCCTCATTGGTGAGAGTTGTTCCGCTAAAGTTCAACTCATTTCTACGTCACCCTCTCTGACTGAGATGTTTGATACAGGAGAACCAATAAAATCTCAGAACCAACCAGCTAGAATCAGTGCGCATGCGCTGTCCAGCCAGAAGAAAGCGGACAGCTTCGTTGGCCGTTGTGAGGAGATTTTAAATAACCCGTTAATAGAAAGTGTATCAATGTTTTGGACTGTGTCACGACACGGCATTATAATTTGAAAACATTCATCTGGAAAATGATCCAAAATATATGTGTATCCACTAGTAAATAAAATATGTTGTTAATCATCTGTTGTAAGTTAGCGTTGCAATGCATCATGGCTCAACATACAGCGTGTGTATTTCTGTGCTACTCAAGCAGATTCTGCTTTTTACTTTCATCGAACGTGTGAATCAAGTTTTAAACACTAATCAGACTGTGTCTCACCTCGTCTACTCGGACTATATTTTCTTTCCAGGTCACGTGATCATGACTCGCACCCCTGGTGGATACTTAGATAACAAACTTTAATCTATGCGGCTAAATTACATACAGTAGCCCCATGGATTCTTTGGTGTTGACTGACAGCTGACGGCTTTGAAAAGTTACCAGACCAAATTATGTATCCCTACGCCGAACCACATGATCTGCAAAAACATGTGTTTAGCAGCTGTCAGTCAGCACCAAAGAAGCCATGGGCTACTGTAGTCGTGACGTGACAGGTCGTCACAAATCAAGGCCTAAACGAGTTCACCCCCTTCCCCCGTGGTTAAATGATCAGAGTCCATACTGTAACATTTTCATCTCTAATTGCCATTACTTGTTTGTATTTAGTATTAACGAACATATTTTTTCCTTCCTCCCTATTTGATGACTTTATGCATGTTATATGTAATAATATGTTTTTTGTACCACCTCCCACAATCCAGCACCTTCACCCACTTACAAACCGCAATCCACCCCTGCGGAACCTTTCCCCCGATTATATATATATA
>CABFVZ010004833.1:15000-30643 GCA_902151445.1 Timema monikensis | reverse complement strand
TATATATATATATATATCTTCTTCAACTCAGTTTAGCTCCAGCTAATGGAATCAGCGGAATCTGTTCTTGCTAATTTAAGGATCACAGTTTACATTCGCAAAACAGATAAATCCTAATAACAATAAATAAGACTTTGATATATAATGGTTAAATTCAATGGATAAAGATGATCAAAATAACTAATTAATACCTTGAAATAATATTGAATAAATTAGATAATTACAGAACGTGCCTGACAAGATACACAATAAATAAAATGATATAATTACAATAGAAGTGACTGGGATTAGCTTATTATGTATTTAGAGCTAATCAGTATAAGATGCTCAAAATAGGATTATTAACAATAAAAAATTTAATAAATAACGAATTAATATACCTAGAAATTTACATAATAAACTAATACAAAAAACGCATTAAGATGGATAAAATTCTTTTTGAAAATTATCTTCTAATTCATAATACATAATATATTAAGATTTGTGTAATGGTGTCGTACCATTTATTTTTAAACCATATTAAACCATATAAACGCAATTCCTTGTGTGGATTTTTCAATCCAATTATACAAACAATCCAATTTTTATAGGAAGAGTCTGACAGCTGGAAAACCATACTATAAGATATATTTTCACGTATTAATACGTCAAGTCACGTGATATTCAGCTGTTCATTTTTGAATAGATATTCTTAATACCTATAAGATAACACTAACAATATACTAAAATGCTATCGACTTTGTAAAGTGTTTTATACAATAACGTATTTTAATCTGGCCCAGCACTGGTTTCATGGTTCACGTTTCTCAAACTGACGCCCTAGAGGTTTCAACGTCTAAATGTGTCTGGACACAAACAAATATTTGCCAAGATTGTTAATTTACAGCCCATCCCTTAGCTATATAGTCCTAATACTCCCCCTCTCCTTCTAACACGTTATATCCTACTAAGGATCCTTATTAACCTCGTCTCTTCTGCTCTATCCAGACCTGATGGCCCTCTCTCGAAATGTCAGACGGAACCGCGGGGCACTTGTCAGTGTGTCAGTGTGTGTGTATGTGCTCGCTGAGCGTGTGCCAGGGAAATCTTCCACAGGAGCGCACACAACAGCCGAACAATGGATGGGCCTTTGCTGGCCGATTGTTCCGCTGGGAACGAGCGAACTAGCGAAGTTGGCCGATCTTCTTGGAGCGGGAACTGACTGACAGACAGCGCTTCTAATTGTGCGAATTGTGCGTCTCAACAGCTCCGAAACAAGTGTTCTACAGACGCTATGTGAGTGAGAGTCTTCTTGTTGAGTAGAGAATAACGTCTTACAACACCTCGACAATCTACACTCACATTTTCAGAAGAAGGGCCTTTAAGAAAATAACAACTTATATTTTGCTAACGAAATATGTACTATTTTACTATATTATAGGTTGAATTTTATAACTTTAAAAAAATCAAAAGTGACTGCTGTCATAAGGTTTTTTTTATCACCACGTCTTTCTACTTTCTCACACTATATATTATTATTATTATTATTATTATTATTATTATTATTATTATTATTATTATTATTATTATTATTATTAGCACCGCGTCTTACTTGTCTTGTCAGAGGTGTAGGAAGGGTTTGGATATCAGATAAATCTGTGCCGGGACCGAGGATTGAACCCCGGCCGCCAGCACAGAAGTATGACACCTTACCCCTAGACCACTAGGTCACCCTTTTTTATATCAAAAGTGACTGCTGTCATAAGGTTTTTTTTATCACCACGTCTTTCTACTTTCTCACACTATATACATATTAACTAATTACGCTAATGTGTTAGGAATGAGGAAGGTTGAATTTAAGTAAATATACTCGTAAATGCGTAGAAGAAGAATTGAGAACCATTTTGGAAAACAAAAATATAGTGGGATTCAAATCTTGTCCTCCTTGTTACTGAAAAACAAAAATAAATGAGCCTGGCACTGATTCCACGTATACACAAATTCGGATAAATAAAATGACTAATATCATCACTATTTAATTGGCCTGAGAGAAGCTTTGAAAATTTCCGACTTGACGTGAAAAAAAAAAAGTTGCTTAGATTATAGAAATAATCAACTCTGAAATATACATTAGTTAATATTACACAATCATCTAGTTAAATTCCAAGTAGCGAAACTTCAGTTATCAGATTTTGCAAATAAAATAGTCTGTTAGTTATATTTATATTTAACGTTGTATAAATATGCACATTATAATGTGTTAAACAACATAAAAATGATTAAAGGATATTTTAACTTTGATTCGACTTGGGGAATATCTCATAAATACAAGCTGGCTTCGCTTCGAAGGGGAAAAAGTGGACTTCTCAGCATTGTTATTATTAACAAGTCTTTCGTGATATAACGTTTACATAATGTTTTCAGCTTTGTTTGTTGTGTATTTACAAATGTGAACGTGATTTAATAAATCATTATTTTCTAATGTAAAAATACAGGATACTAGTAGATTCAGGTCATCGTGTAAGAAGTTAAATATAGGCATAATTTTGGTCTCACATAAAACTTAATTAAAACATGCTTGCTTGTAAAAATAAAACATTTCAAAATATAAAATGGCATTGTAATGTACGTAAACAAGAGTAGATACTAAGAGTGAATTATAGTTGCGCCTCACTACCCTTTAGGGATATTTGAAATATACACTGACATGATATCAAAAGTTAAGCGTGAACTGTAATTAACTTCACTAGCATCTTAGAGACAGGAGGATAAACAGTTAATGATAAACAAGACATGTCCATTACCACCAATCATAATTAAAAATGTCTAAGTTAAGATTATTATTATTAGCACCGCGTCTTACTACCCGTTCCGGTTATACGCACTTACGCTAATGTGTAATGGTAGGGTGATTGTGAGATGAAATGAAGGACCTACAGTTTAACGTGGGATCCGAACCACGGTGGAGGCCTGGAATTCCCCACATTCACAAGTTGTCTTGTCTGAGGTGAAGGAAGGGTTTGGTAATCAGATAAATTTGTGCCTGTACCGAGGATTGAACCCCGGACCCCAGCACAAAAGTCCGACACCTTACCCCTAGACCACCAGGTCACCATTCTAAGTTAAGAGAACTATTTATTCTATACTTAAGAAAACATTATACAGTCAATTATAACGTAAAGGTTGAAATAATATTGGATCTTAATATATAACATTTCCCCACTATAATCCACGTTTAAAACAGTAATTTTTGATTTATTACTTTACTCATTATTGAATAAATATTGAACGAGTCAATATTACTGGCACAGGCACATGATCTAAGGCACTAGAATCTCACTAGATTTCCGTAACGGAGGAGGTCAAGGTTTGATACCCGGCTGCGTATACTTAAATATTTTTTACCAAATAGTTTCTAACTCTTACTAAAAGCCAAAATGAACACATGCCATAAAAATCCTTAATATCTCATCACTATTTGACTAGTCTATAAATTTAAAACATGCGGCTACCCCAAACTATGTAGTAAGACGCAATGAACCCCTATTCCCCTTCCCCCCCACACACAAACACATAAGCTTTTCACATAACTGTGTTTCCATTATTAAACAATATTATTATGCAGTCCTTTATTATTGCAGACAAGACGTCAAAACGTGATTCAAATCGTGAAAACGAACTGCAAGGAAAAAAAAAAAAGAATTTGTTTATTGCAGTAATTTGGGAAGACGACACCACTAACTTTATCAAAAGAACTGACTGACGTATTGTAAAAAAAAAAAAATCCGGAGCTTGAAGCATCGTGTACCAGTCGACCATCGTGGACAAAATTGTGGCCATACATGAATGAAAACAGATATGAAGAAGATAATTTGCTTGTTGTATAATTGATACAGATGGCGGCGATACAAACTGAGAACACTTGACACGTAATTAAATCAAGAGTGATTTGTGGAAGGTACTGAACTTGATGACTGATGGTGACGAATGACGAGATCTTAGCAGAAACTAAGTCAACAGAAGATTGTATGGAAAAGAACAATTCCCCTGGTTCTGTGGGACACATTGTCAAATCATAGATCTATGCACTTGCGACCATGAATACTATCAGGTGTGGGTTAATCTTACTCGTCAAGCACACGGGCTATTAGGAAAGATTTATCTCTCTAATAGATGCAGGTGTAGGTTGATCTTACTCGTCAAGCACTCAGGTTAGCAGGAAAGATTTCTCTCTCTAATAGATTGCAGGTGTAGGTTGATCTTACTCGTCAAGCACTCAGGTTAGCAGGAAAGATTTATCTCTCTAGTAGTTGCAGGTGTAGGTTGATCTTACTCGTCAAGCACTCATGTTAGCAGGAAAGATTTATCTCTCTAGTAGTTGCAGGTGTAGGTTGATCTTACTCGTCAAGCACTCAGGTTAGCAGGAAAGATTTAGCTCTCTAATAGATGGTGGTGTAGGTTAATATTAATTGTCCAGCACTCTGGTTGTTAGGAATACATTATATCTCTAGTAGTTGCAGGTGTAGGTTAATCTTACTCGTCAAGCACTCTGGTTGTTAGGAATACCTTATATCTCTAGTAGGTGCAGGTGTAGGTTAATCTCACTCGTCAAGCACTCAGGCTATTAGGAATAGCTCACACTTATCACAATTATTATCGTCAATAAGAACAATCTTTGGTAAAAATAGTAATATTTTATTAATTATATAAAATAACAGTGCAGTTTTACTATTAATACTACAACTTTGCAATAAAGATCATACTGTAAAATATAAAAGTGTTTAATAGGTGCTATATATTAATTTATAAGTGTATTTTTTTTATCAACAATATACCATTTAATATATAATTACTGTACCCTTTGTATAGGAGAGGTATTTTAAATTTGCCTAAAAGGATAACTTTTTAAGTAGCTTATAAAATAATACATTAATAAGCCATATTCTTCTTAAAGAAGCAACTGTCCTTGAAAAGAGGAGGCAAGTTTTACAAAAAAAATATCCGGGCCCTAATATCTCATTAAGTAAGGGATTTTCTTTGAAGAAGAATAAGAAGACGGATGGAGAATCCCTCAATTAAACTTTTCAGATTGAAACGAGAAAACAATCACCTGGTTTTTAGGCAGCCACTCTAGCAGAGCGTCTTGCTGAGTTGCATTCCCAGATTGTCCCAGGCGATCAACAAACAACTTCCACAATGTGTTTTAGAAAGGGAGAGAATATGGCTTTAATGATTTGAATTAGGAAACTTTTTAATTACTACGGTTCATACAAAGGTAAAAGAATATTCTTAAAATTGAAAAATGACACCTGGACACGGGAATCGAATGGTTAAATCCGAATTAACTAACCAAATGTAAGATGATTGGGAAAATAAAAAAAAGCATTTGCCTGAAGAGAGTTTGGAAAATCCCTCGCATTATTAGGTACGTGAATTTAGTCGTCAAGGCCATTTCGTTTGGTTTTATGGTGATGGTAAGGCTGGAGTTCAAATCCCAGCCAGCTATACTGAGGATAGTTTTTCATTGATAGTAAACAATTAGATCAATTTAAGACACTTTTCTAAGGTCCATGTCTTAGCAGTAGAACAAGAATATATAGGGAACACAGTTTAGGAAGCAAAGGATACGATTATACAAAATAACGAATCAACGGAGTAATAAAGTTTTATTTAAGACTAAGCCGAAGATACACATAAGAGTATATATAAATTGGCTGTCGCTGTTATCATTCTACATTAGTTAGTACAAACAAGTTATACGAGAATAATAATCCCATACGGACTGAATACAAATAAACAGTCCAATATAGAAATATTAAACAGTGTACAACATTTTTAGTTAAATGGCTGTTTAGCCCGAAAGGCTAAATTAGTACGTGGAAACGTAAATAAGACTGTGACTTCTCAGAGAGAGAGCCAGCTCTACAACATTACAATAATTGTAGACTTACATAATGGTAAGTCTAAACAACATTAAATAATGTGAAGTGTCCTAGCTAAATTAGTACTAATTAGTATGATGAGAGGTGCAAACACGGTTTCCATAGGAGAACTACACCAACTAGCCACAGATAGAAATCTGATATATTTCATCTAAACAGGAGCTCGTTAAGAAGTTATTTTTTGTTATAATGGTTATAGTTATTTCAAATAGAGACATTGTATGATTATGGAACTGGCTAGCACAAAAACAAGGCCATATTGAGAGCCTTATATGTAAACGTCCAGACCAAGGTGGGAAGCTAAAATAATCAAGTAAACAAAGAAGGTGCTAATCCCAACTAGGAATCCCCAGGGGAGCTACAATTTGTAGAATTAGTAAAGTTTATTATGAAAACATTTAAGCGAGGTAAACCTTAAGACCTTATCTACTAGCACTACAAGCATCATACAACAAAGAAAGAATCAAAAACACGAGCCGTACATGGTTAATACATTGCTCCATAGGTTGCCAACCAAGACAAAGGCACAACTAAACTGCTTGAAAGCGGCCAATATTGGTCATAGAGTGATTTTTCAAAGCGCTCTTTGTTCGCGAATAGTTTATCTATCACTCTAATGTAATGAAATTTAAGTAGATTTGATTTAATACCTAAAAAACGCGTCTGAATACCGGGGTGTTTGTTGCTTCGGGCACTCGGGTGTGCGAGCGGTGGCGAAGTGGCGGCGTGGTGGTGGAAGCCTCTCTGGCGACCGGGCTTCAAGCGTTGGAAAGCGATCGCGCACCTTCAAATTCGCCCAACCGGGAAAACATCTTGAAATATCTGCAAGTACTGGACGAAAATTGATGTTTCTTTTTATAAAGTGGGGTATCTCACCGAAATATTAATAATGGGCATATTATTGACACATAAGAAACAAATGGCGAATGGCTATTTTTGACGATTCACATAGGCATGGTATTATTTGCCATTTAAATAACCTCAAAGTTAATAAAAAAAATTGTTATTAATTGTTTTATTGTTATTTTTATTTTTTACAAGCATTGCATACAAAGTTATAGGTTTGGATCATGCATAAATATGAATGTAAATAAAAAAACATGAGATTTGATTATTAAACATTTATTTTATTTTTAAAAATAATTTAATACTGTAATGATAATATATTAAAAATAATAATTTGATACTCAAAACATTTATCTAATCTTCTTCATCTACCATCATAACTTCGTATGCAATGATTATGGAGCCCGTTAGCACTAAATAAGAATTATGAAAATAATAATAACAATAATAATAAAAATGTTATATTGTTTTAAAGGTGTGGACATTCGACATTCATTGTTTAGGCTGGGTCAAATCAAAACGGAGTGAATAGTGGTTCGGCATCAGGTGACATTGAAGAGGGCCGTGACCATGAGTTGGGCCAAGGTAAGTCAACTGCAGCCAATTATTTCAGTTACTTATTGTAATATTTCTTGGTGTTGAATATGCTTGTATGTGCCCGGCACAATAGTTTACTTCTGTACATCCACGAAAATGCGGGTACATTTAATCTTAATTTTTACCTTCCTTATTCCTGCCCCATCAGGGTATATGAAACGCTTACTTCCCGTACACGCTGTAAAACCAAACAAAACTTGTTGATGTAAGAGAGGAACCTGAACTATTATTTCACTAAAGGTACGTTCAAGTTACAACTGAGCCCATTACTCGAAAAACACCACGATGAACCGGATGAGTACTTCGGAAATAAATAAAACAATAAAAGCGTTCTGGAACACACATAATAAAACAGGTTAGGTTTTATTGGCTCTTTTTTTTATTACGTAGCCTCGCGTGTCCCAGACACATACATATTTTAGCTGGTACTAGAAGCAAGCAGCCATTTAATCTCCATTTGGCAGCCTATTTGCACCCCTACTTTTACCACGGCATTTTCCACAGCGCGCAGTAAGCTCTTAGTGATAAAACAACGATGCAAACATAACTTATAATGTACTAAGATGTGATCAGCCGCTTCAGTGACCACATGGTATTAGGCGTCACTATCTCAATAGAACGGACTACCCGCCTTAGTGGCGTAGTTGGCTAACGCACTTGTCGTGTTGAGCTCGACTTCTGATGGACGGGGAGATCGAGGTTCGAATCTCTGTCGGGTGAACTGGGGGTGGTTTTTCCTAAATGGTTTTCCACTCTCCCTCCACGCAAATGCGGGTTCACTTCCTCTAATTCAACTTTACCTATTCCTAATCCATTAGCGTAATTAATACTTAAAGCATATAACCCGAACGGGTAGTAAGACGCGGTGCTAAATATTATTATTATTATTATTATTATTATTATTATTAATAGACTGGAGTGATGCAAACGGGGGAGTCATAGTTCGTATCCCGGTCGTGTGTGCTAAGCGTTGTTTCTCCAAAATGGTCTTACATTCTCCTTCCACGTAAATGTGTGTACACTTATTCTAAATTAAACCTTCTTCATCCATAATACATAAACATTAGCTAACTTGTCTCATCTCATCTATACTTATAAAATAACATGTCCTGACTGACTGATTCATCATCGCCGAGCGCAAACTATCAAGGCTACAAGCATGAAATTCGGACTGTATATTCATTTTGTTATGTAGGCACCCACTAAGAAAGGATTTTAGAAAATTCCACCCCAAAGGGGTCAAAATAGGGGATGATAATATGTATGATAATATGTATGAAAGTCCGTCATTTTGAAAGTTACATAAACAAAATTTTGTATTTCGGTTATTGACGTAAAACAAATAAATACGTGTTTCAGGAATTTTGGAAATTTTATTTAATAAGGGATGAAAAAGGGGGTGAAAGTTTGTATCGGACTTGCATTATTTTTGATCTGAGGTTAAGTTATGGTCATCAACGTAACGTAATATTTTAAATTAATCTGTAAATACATATGTATATTTTCGTATTTGTATATAATCAACTTCCACGCGAGCAAAGCCGCGGTCAACAGCTATCTAGTACGTATATAAAGAGGTTGGTTTAAGTGATTGTACATTCGCGATCAAATTTAAAACCCATGAGCCAGTTCATACAATAATTTAACTCATGTGTTCCTTATACTTTTAAGGACGGATATAGGATATGTTTTTCCCTTTAAAAATTCAATATAATTGATGTTTTATTTTTCCAAATATTCTGCTTTAGAACATGAAATCAATGGTTATTTTCTCTTACTGAATGTAGAATTAATTACTTTTCTGTCTAAATTGATCGTCAAGTCAACTCCAAACCAAAAGAGTAATTACAGAATACAATTCAATCTTAAAACAAAAGAGAAATTATAGTTTATTTGGTTGGTGGTTTTTTAATCACATCAGTAGGTAAATTGCGTTTCTTTGACAAAATGAACTGCAAATAGGTAATAGTTAAATCGTCTTTTATTCTTTTATTCCTTTCTTCTTATTTGATCTTTAGTCTTCTATTACATGTTTCGGTGTTATATGTTACACCATCTCAAGTTGTGAGGAAAACCAATGTATTGTGAAATTTTGTAGGCCTATAGATGTTAATAAAATTTAAGTTTAATAATGGTAAACATTAGATATGTAAATAGTAAAGAGAAATTAGAAGCTAATATAAGGAATGTTAGCTAAATAATCACTTATATTAACAAGCTTATAAATACCTTATTTATGATGACGATGATTTGATTAAAATAAATATCGGCGGAAGGTTTGTGAAATTTTGAATTATTATTATGTATGAAACTTTTTGTGAGTTAAGCAATAAGTGGTAAGCTACCAATGTGAAAAAATGAAATTATATAAAACAATTGATAAATTAGATAGTGTTTCTAGTGTAAGATAGAGTGTAACTTAAATGATGAATAAATATAGGTAGATATATTATTGTTAATTTTGTCAAAAGATGTGGAATTGCATTAAAATGAGTCATATTAATTTACGGTATTAATTTTATTGATTATGGATCGAATAGGTTTTAATAGTGATGCAAGGAGAGTTAAAATTGTTGGAATGAGAATTACTTTTTAGTTTGACGTGTTGAGATAATTTTCTAATTGTGTTAGTAAGGGATTGATTTTCAAATTTAGTTTGTTTATTTAAAATTTTGTTGCTATTCAGAATGACTGTTTGGATGTTTAGGTTTTACACGATGTCCATCTTGAAACCTTTTGAAGAAGATTGTAAAAGTTTCATGCAATTTATAATTGGTATGGGTTGATGCCCAGAAGGTTTGAGATGTTCGGCGAATTTGGAGTTGCATCTTTAAAAATCACTAATATGTTCAGCATATCGAGTTGAAAGATTTCTACTGGATGTATACAGCCTTACATTCACACGTCAATTCGTAGATACCACTTTTGGTATATTGATTTTTAGAGTTGAGATTAGAGTTGCTGAAATGTTTTTTTAATGTATTGTTCGTTCCAAAATAAATTTTAATGTTATGTTTTTTTAAAAAAAAAAATTTGCAATTATATTGGATTCTCTCTCTTTACAATTAAATTTTTATACATTTTGTTTAGTTGGGCAAATTACAAATAGGTAAAGTTACACTACATAGTTTGAAGAATATAATTATAGGTCTGACACGATGAAACCATCGTAGACAAGCTGGCCAGCTGGTGTAATTTGAATGAGCTATACCAAACAAGTTAAGCTACAGTTAGGCTTCTGTTCATTTTGAAGTTAATTCAATAGCGCTGCTGCCCCTGCGATGACTAACATTTTTTCCATAACTGTGACTTCACTTTAACACTGGATCTGTAAACACTTGCTAAATTAGTCAAAACACAACATTATTTTTTTCAATCTTGAAGTAGTATTTTCTTAAATGTATTATTTTGAAGTCGTTTACAGCTTAGGCCATTAAGGTCCAATACACAAACATGTCCATTAGGAATCTACATGCCAGCATGTAAATTATAAGTCCGTGGATAAATGCATGTGAATGCCGTTCAGCCGCGACTAGTCAGCGGAAGAGGGAAAGTGTTATCAACAGATTAACCTGAGGCCTCACATGGTGATCAAATAATGTTATCCCCTCTTTTTATATGTTGTACAATGGATTTTAAGTGTGCTATTGCTTAGAATGCTTAAGTTCATTAAGTTAAGATGCAACCTACGTTGAAAAAAAAAAGCTTCAAAATAACCAAGTAGGCAGCGTGGTAGCATTTCCAACCCTTTATTCCCAAAATTTGATTAAAAAAAAGGCCATTCAGGTACCGTAAGGACGTAGTCCTTAGCTGGTGCAATCGATGGTAGTTCCCTCCCAACTTGGCGAAGAAGTCTAGTCTCATCCTCCCCCCCTCCCCCGAGAACCCGTGCAGTCAATCCACCAGGACTGTTCCAAGTGTTGATTACAGGCGGCAGTCTTGAGCCAGTCGCACCCACACGACAGATGGGAGTAATTTCCTCCAGGGCAATATCCCCTCTCCCTTCTTTTCCTGACCTGTCGTCACCAATATAAATATATTATCATCCTGTACTTCTCGCTGAGTCTCGACAATCAACTGACCGAATTAATCCAACCTCGACACATACGAGAACACAACAATCGTTTCATTTCACTTTTTTTTTCATACTGAAGCTCTTTTCTTTATTGAGCCGCTTCAGTGGCCGCATGGTGTGATACGTTACTCTCTCAATATTATAGACTTACAATGACGGGAAGAGCGTGGTTCGACCCAGTTTGGGTGTACTGAGAGTGTTTTTAGCCTAAGTGATTTTCCACTATTTCTACCCACAAATGTGGGTACACTTAATCTAAATTAAACCTTCTTCATCCCTAACACATTAGCGTAATTATTTTATTATTATTATTTAGCACCGCGTCTTACTACCCGTTCGGGTTATACGCTTAAGTATACACTAATGGATTAGGAATTGGGAAGGTTGAATTAAAGGAAGTGAACCCGCATTTGCGTTGGAGGGAGAGTGGAAAACCATTTAGGAAAAACCACCCCCAGTTCACCCGACCGAGATTCGAACCGCGATCTCCCCGTCCTCAGCAGTAGGGCTCAACACGACAAGCGCGTTAGCCAACTACGCCACAGAGGCGGGTAGCGTAATTATTAAATAGGCGTACATCCCGAATGGTTAGTAAGACGCGGTGATAAGAAAAAAATCTCTATTCTCTACGCTGAAGCGTAGTTCAAAAGGCGTGGGGTCTATTATCACAAAGTCAACTTTCACAGATGCCTGTCAATAATATATGTTCAACTATGGATTTTTTTTTTTGCAACCTGAATACAAGTTTTTAACTTCATATTGAAGCAAAAATAAACTTAAACAAATCTTACCCTTGACAGTTGTTTGTTGGTCAATATACAGTGTATGATAATATGTATGGAAACACTTCACAGATCACAAGTTGCAAGAAATTGAACCTGACATTTTTTTAATTATCTTCGTATATTAACAGAAGAGAAGCCTAGTAAAATTAATACCAATTGGATAACCCTAAATAGGAGTTTTATTTTCTAAAAAATAAGTTCTAGAGCATTAAAAAGCATCAAAAGGGCGTGCACATTTCACCTTATTGACCCGAGTTATTGTCGACATAGATCCAATGTTGTTGAGTAGGGAGGGGATAATAAATAGGAAATAGCACCTAAAGTGCACCTAAATAGCATTTAAGCTTGATGTCTGACTTATAGAGTCATTATCAGTTACGCCATTTGAACACTTCCACCGTTTGGAACGCTTTATTTTGTGATTGAAGATTGAATGACAAATAGCTTTCAAACTACAGTAGGGTTAATCTGACAACAGAACTGTGAAATTTGTAGGAAATGCGTTGGAAATAGATTATAAGTTCAGGATAAGAATATATAGGACATTTCAAATAACATATAATAATAATAATTTTCCATTTCGTTTATTATTATTATTATTATTATTATTATTATTATCACCGCGTCTTACTACCCGTTCGGGTTATACGCACTTACGATAATGTGTAATGGTAGGATGATTGTGAGATCAAATGAAGTACCTACAGTTTAACGTGGGATCCGAACCCCGGTGGACGCCTGGCATTCCACACATTCACAAGATGTGATTAATACACAATTGTCAGAGGCGAAGGAAGGGTTTGGCAATCAGATAAATCTGTGCCGGGACCAAGGATTGAACCCTGGACCCCAGCACAGAAGTCCGACACCTTACCCCTAGACCACCAGGTCACCTCAATTTCCTTTATTATAGTGCTGGCCAACAGTCGTAAGACCTACAACAGGCCAGCACTGAAAGTACACAAGTACCTTACCTCGATAGTTAAGGTGAGGCACCAGCTGACAAGCACATTGTGCTTAGCTGGACCATGTTTAATGAATGAATATGTTCTGATTGTACACTTAATACAATTAAATAAAAACGACTATTACTAGTACTACTTACGTCAAGTCATTATATCTGCAAATGCCACTTTTAAAATGAGTATTAATACCAATAAAATAATAATAACATAGTAAAATGGTATCAATGTTGACCAAATGAAATGTTTGAAATTTGATCAACTACCCTCCTACAACGTTGTTGGTATATTTTATGTGTGGTCTGTATTGAGTCCAAGTTTACCGTTCTTGTTTTGTCTCATGATCAATACTCTCAAACTATTTCTGTTCTTCTAACGGAAAGGTTGGGGTTCGAAACCCAGTAGGGTGACCGAGTTGGCTTTCCCCGAATGGTTTCCCACAGGTCCTTCACGCAAGTTTTTCCTTTTCTCCTTATAAATTCTACCTTCCTCATCCCCACCATATTAGTATAAATGTGGGAAATAGCCTGTACATAAAAGAGGTGGTTAGCTGTTTTTTAAAAAAGCAACGATTCTTTTCAAAATTGTTATAATTAATATTTGCTATGTAGAAAAGTTGGGAGGTCAATCTCTGTTAATTTAGAATATATTTCACAATCTAAAATTACCTTTATTAAGATTTGAACGCCTAAAAAGCAAATCAAATAAATAGTTAAACTAGGAGATCATTGAACGATCGTTGCAGTAAGTGATCGTTTAGCTATTAAGTTTCCGTCCATAGATTTAGTTGACTATAGATTACAGTGTTTTATAGTATTTTCAAACCCAAAGTATATCTTCTCCTCCCCCTTTTCACTTCCTCAACTCAATTCTTCAGAGGCTATTATGGCCTGCTGATCTTTTCACAATTGGAAAAGTGAAGGTTGAAACAATGACCTTTCACCTTTAACGGGAACGGCTGCGGTAGCGGATTGGTCAAAATAATGGGGCTAGAGGGGAAGGTACGGGAGTCCAGGAAAAAAGAGGAATGAGGATACATCCATCGCCCGAGGTTAGAGAGAAAAAAAATAAATTCTGGACTGGTAGAGCGTCTCTACTCCAAGCTCAGACCAATCCTTTTCCTTTTCTCCTTCCGGATCAATCTCCTGATAAAGACAACCAATAGGCGCGCGACCGACAACACGTGTTAGGCTCTCCATCTATCACACGGGGATTGGCTGAAAAGACTCACAGTTCAAATCTCCCTTAGGGTATTCCTAAATGATAACCATGACCGCTTCATTTAATGGTGAGTGAGATTGAAGCAATCAAGCTTTGCCAAATAAGTAGAGTAAAGCTTTACTAATCTGAAACATATTGCCATGTGTTACAAAATGATTGGTAGGACTTAAGTTAAAGTTCATTTGGCCCTCTAAAAATACATGAGGCAATCAATGGGTGGTTGATACACAGTTGCCCTCCTCCCTAACGCTGCCCTAATCCCCCTGACAAGTTGAAATAATTTCTCATTAGTCTATCATAGTGTGGGACAAAATTTTCAAAAATACATTTTCCTTTAGTTAGATACACTTTTCTCCAAGAAAACAAGTATGTAGTGTTATTTATCTTGTGAAGTCCTTTCCCGATATCAATTTTAAATATGACTACACAATTTTTGGGAAAGCTTCGAATTAAAAAAGTCAATCCTTAGTAAACTATATTTAATATTTAAAGCTGGAATTAAATCCATGATTTGTTTAGGAGATATATATGCCCTTAAAACATCTAAACATCAAGTTTGAATGAAAGCCACTGAACCATTTCGGCTGTAGCCGAAAGGGCAAACAGATATATAAACACAAATAATAGGGAAAGAAATACAGGTCTACACGCTGTAAACAATTTTTTTTTAATATATCATATAAAGAGAGAGTATTTTAATTGTGAACATTTAATACCCCGAGACTATGAAGTTCTATGTGCGAAAATAAGTGATTTTACAATCTGTCTGTCCCCAAGTCAATTCCAAAATATTCCAGAATTGTTTGTCCCCAGAATTGTCTGTCCCCAGGTGTGCCTGTCCTCAAGTGTGTCTGTTTCTAATTCTGTCTGTCCCTAAGTCCATCCTCATGTGTGTTTATCTGTCCCTAAGTTTGTCCCCAATTGTGTCTGTTCCCAATTCTGTCTATAACCAAGTGTGTTTGAATATCCCTAAGTCTGTTCCCAAATGTGTCTGTCTGTCCCTAAGGCTGTCTCCAAGTGTGTTTATCTGTCCCTAATTTTGTCCCCAAGTGTGTCTGTTCCCAATTCAGTTTACACCTAAGTGTGTCTGTATGTCCCTAAGTCTGTTTCCAAGTGTGTTTATCGGTCCCTATGTCTGGTCCCAAGTGTGTATGTCTCCAAATGTCTATTTGTCTCTAAGTCTGTTCCCAAATATGTCTATTTGTCCCTAAGTCTGTCTCCAAGTGTGTCTGTCTG
>CABFVZ010004833.1:0-10000 GCA_902151445.1 Timema monikensis | reverse complement strand
AGTTGATAACCCCTAACCCAAATAGGTGCAATAATTCCTCTAGTTAGGCCCGAATTTTTTTTAAATGTCCAAAAGCTGAAATTTTGCTGGCAGGTAATCCCAAACCAAAACTGGTGGTGGAATACTTGGTGACCGAAAATTCATATAGGGGCTCCCAAAAAACGAAAATAAATAAACAATATTTTTTGCTTATGACAAAATTTTCAACTGAGGAACAGTTTCACACTTGCCTTGGATTAAAAATTCAATCTACTATAGAGTCTTTAAATGAAATGCACCTCCAAAATTTTGAGGGTCAGTATAAAGGATTCCCATTCACAATCTTTGTCTAACAATTACTAATGGGACACACTATACGAACAGAAATGTAGCCGTTGATTTTTAAACGGGTATAATGCTAGTATTAGTTAGTAAAAAAATGTTTATTTGGCAAATAAAAATTACACAGTTAACGTTCAAAATGCAGTATTTAATTTAAACTTCCATTTACATAAAATGTAATAAGACAAATCAATGACTACTTTTATAAAAAGTATCTTGAAAATGAAAGAGTGTGCGAGGATAGATACATTGACAGAAAGAAGCTGTTTTAGTAAAAAAAAAAGCCATAATAATATTTCTCCCTGATGTTTTGATTGTGAAAATTAGTTCTCCGATATGTACAAAGCATACTGAACCACAAAGACCATGAAACCCCAATCAGAGGCCAAACTACTAATATGTGATGACCGATGAGTCAACAATATTGTTGCAGAACACAGAGAGTTTTACTGTTGGGGAGTGACTTCATGTAATGTTTATCCATTCTTCTCCATGCTCATAGGGCAGCAATCGCACAGACAAGTATTAGTTACTCTCAGCTGTGAAAAGAGTTTAAAATTATCGAGTTAAAACAATAATGAACGGGAAATTGACCGTAACTTTCAATATTGCTTACTACAATTGTTTGACGGAAAACAGCAAAAATACACCTTGAAAGGAAAGAGGTTTAGCCCAACTGTTATTTCAAATGGCCATTTTGTGCCTGTTAAATGATAAAGTTGCACAATAAATGAGGGAATATTGAGTGTTTTAAAAGGAGAGTTCTATTGTTAAATTAGTGTGAACTCAGTCGACTCTAAATAGGTCTTATGTAATGGAATAGCTTAGCAATGACAAAATTGGATACATAGCTATAATCCATGCAACAATTAGACAGAGCATATTATGTTTCCTACCGACAATCGATTTGGTACCTGTAGACCATGGTATCCCCTTTATTTTAAACAGAGGCAGTTCCTAATTAAAGTGTTAATCTCAATTACTATTAATAAATCAAACATTAGACAGGGATGATATCCATCCACCCAAACCAGTTTTCAACCATTCATATAAAATGTTATAACGCATTAAAAAAAAATCTAATATTATATTTAAATGCAGCTATAACCGTAACTATCAAAGACAATCGCTTTACTATTTAATACATCAGAATTAATTTAGTTCGCCCTCACTTTATCCACTCTAAGGGCAGAAATATACGTTTCTACAAACAAAGCCTAGCGTTATTTTTTATTTTTATTTTTATTTATTTATTTAAAGTGCACTTTATGAACCGACTGATTATATCAGCACACGAGAATTTCTATGAGCGAGAGCGAATGGGCCTACCAATTTTGCCGGGAAATGTATTTTCACCTAACCACTAGGGTTCTTTTACATGCCACAATTATCGTGGGACGGACGACTTCACTTCTCCTACGAAGAAAGTTGTGCTACGGATTTTTATCGCTCAAGGAAAATGCGTCGACGTCGGGTCAGCTGAGTTTGGACCCACGAACATCGGGTCCTCAGCCGAGCACGTTACCCAAAGACCCCCAAGGTCAACACCTTACATTACATGCGTTTATAAATTGAAGGTTAGGTTTTGTTAGGTTTGATTGGTATTATCATATACCTGTCTAAGAATTAGTAGTTCCTCATACAAGTATAGGTATGGAAGTGAAAATGACAATTGGACAAAGTTATTTATTTAACTGCTTAGACAATATTGTCATTCTAGAAGGGTCAATAGGAATGGGTTGTGAATCAATCAATGGCTAGCATCCAACTTCTGCTTCGGTGACCACATGGTATAAGGCGTCATTCTCGCAATAAAATGGACTTCCTATGACGGGGATATTGAGGTTGAAATCCCGTTTTGGTGTGCTGTAGGGATAATGTCAAACCATATGATATAGTATTAAATGTCAATGTTTCTGACGTGTTTTTATATGCCCATAAGGCATAGTTTTGAATCATGGACTTAATGCGCTATGTACCTTGGTCCATAAGACATGATTTAGTATGTAAGTGTTTCTGACTTCTTTTTCTTAGTTCTTAATACATAGTTGTATATACTAAGGAATAGTCATGACTCACTAAAAGTATGGCCATGTTTAGGACCACTTAATGGTGTAAAAAAAGTTATCGATGATCAATAATCAATGATTTAATTAGGTCTGTGACAGATAGCAGTCACAATAATTGTTTCTTTTTAGTGTACCTTTTTACGGTACGCGACCTTTGGGAGCACTACACGTCCGTGGTAGAGGCCCGCGGGAATAGTGCTTAGTTTCCGGCCCTATTCAGGCGCAATTTGTTTTAGTTAATACATTTATTGTCTGCACTAGTTATTGTGCGCCCAAGATTAGATGGAAGTATAAACATACTATTGAATGTGCAGGCAGTACTAATTAGGAATATACTAGCCATAGTATCTTTACAGCCTAGATTCCTGGTAGCTCACCATCTACTATTTGTAAAATGATAATTCCTCTTCTAGGAGAATAATGTTTGTGTTTCATAACTCTCAATGGAGTTAACTATTATTTAACTATACTTAATGTATATGCTTTTCAAGTCCAAGTCTAGTAGTCGCGAGGCTAGATAGAATTCTTATTTTTCTGCCTAACTTAAAACTAATATATGTTTTCTATTTATTTTGCCACCTTGTTGAGGCAGACGTACCTTCCTAGCAGAATGCGCGTTAGTACTAAATTGAAGATCTACTAGACTCATTAATAGACTAAACTTTACACTCAACTTTATTTGTGTTCATTCCTAGTTCCCAGATGGGAAGTATAAGTTTATGGTAACTAATTTAATTTCTGTAAATAATCAAAGGACTATTTGATCTAAGACCAATTTGAACTTTATGGTAATTATATTGATTAGTTTCTAACTAAAGAAACTAATTTGTCCTAACGAAGATTCACTATCTTTAGCTAGTTATATCCAGTCCAACTCATTACACCCTATCCCTATCTTTAACCAGTTATATCCAGTCCCCCTCAATACACCCTCTCCCATCTTGAGCTAGCTCTGGACAGTAGATGGACTCTTCAAGGTATATCTTCCTTCTGAGCAAGCCATTGATTCTTATTAGTATTTTGTTTTCCATTGATTTACTTATTGACAAGTATCACCTACAACCACAATCAAGGAACTAAAATAAATTTGGTAACGAAGTTGTTAACTCTTGGCTTTAGTCTATTTGCATTTTAATAAACCTAGGTTTAATAATGAACATGGCTTTTATACAAAGAATTAGTGACACACCGAATAGTTTATAACCATCCAGTCCTGACCACATAATACAATGATATCCGAGCCCGCGGAGAAGGGAACAAAGGCACCAGTTTAGTTAGTATTTTCGCTAATGGTGTGGGGGTGGTGCACCAATCCAAAACATGTGTAATGAGAGTTGTTTTTTCCTTAAATTGTTACCCCACTCTTCCCAAGCAAATGCAGCCACATTTCTATTTTAAATTCATCCCATAAATGTAATCCTAAATATGGGGATAGTATAGATCGGTTTTAAGGCTTGGAGCAGAAACACAAGAACAACCTTATAACTGATAATATTAATAAAAACTAAAGTCTATTTTATAATAATAATAATAATAATAATAATAATAATAATATTTAGCACCGCGTCTTACTACCCGTTCGGGTTATACGCTTTAAGTACTAACTACGTTAATGGATTTAGGAATTGGGAAGGTTGAATTAGAGGAGGTGAACCCGCATTTGCGTGGAGGGAGAGTGGAAAACCATGTAGGAAAACCCACCCCAAGTTCACCCGACCGAGATTCAAACCTCGATCTCCCCGTCCTCAGCAGTCGGGCTCAACACGACTAGCGCGTTAGCCCACTACGCCACCGAGGCGGGTAACTATTTTATTAAAGCCGCACAACTTTTTTTTTGTTAAAACTATACCACGTGAGAATATGTTGATCCTAGCAGCTATTATAATCCGAACCCAGCCCTTTATAAGTAATTCATGAATTACTCCTCCTTGATCCTTTCCCAGTAGTACCAACAAAACGCCGCGCTCCAAAACATTCCCGCGAGTCGACTATACATCACCGACCTCATTCCTTCCCTCAAATTAACTAAACCCCTCTTTCCACGAAGTACTTGCCGATAATCTAACCGTCTGATGCCTTCCTTACTAAGTGTCTATACACTCGTGGAACAGCCATAAAACATCTTTAGTTCGATTCCCGCTGGGACCTATTAACCCAGAAGTCTGAACGGGAGGTAGAGCCGAGGAAGGCAAGTAGGTAGGGTGGGATGGGCCACCTACCGGGGCTGTTTCACTATTCCCTTGAGGAGGAAGGAGGAAGGCGTTTAAAGTTGTAAAGAGGAAGTGCCAGACTCGAGTCTCGGTGTGGGTTGGTTCGTTATACTCTCCTCTTTCTTGGGAGAGAATGCTCCACACGGTAAAGACAAGTTACACTGAAAGAACGAAAGGACATAAAATGTAAGTGGCTTGTTTACCGTTTGTCTGAAAACTTTGTCCGTCTTATGGACTTGGCTTCTATGCTCATTTCTACCGGCTTGTTTAGTATTAATCACATTAAGAAACATGTTTAATCGAGATTGATTGTACTCCACTTTTGATTGAAAACTATAGGCTTCATAGAATGTAATAATAATAATATTTAGCACCACGTCTTACTACCCGTTCGGGTTATACGCTTTAAGTACTAATTACGCTAATGGATTAGGAATTGGGAGGGTTGAATTAGAGGAAGTGAGCCCGCATTTGCGTGGAGGGAGAGTGGAAAACCATTTAGGAAAAACCACCGCCAGTTCACCCGACCGAGATTCGAACCTCGATCTCCCCGTCCTCAGCAGTCGAGCTCAACACGACAAGCGCGTTAGCCAACTACGCCACCGAGGCGGGTCATAGAATGTAAACAAATTAAATCGCATTTCTATTACAGTGTCTTGAAAGTTTTGTTGTTTTTGTGCAACGCGTCTTATTATGTGTTCGGGTTATCCACACAAATATGCAACAAATGGTACCAGAGACGTTTCTTACCACACAGGGGGATGGTTACCTGAGAGGGGTCTACTAATTACTTTAAAATATTTACGATATGACAAATGGTACCGCATTATGGGAAGGTGTGCCAGTCTTCAGTTTTAAAGTCATTTTTGCAAATTAAATTTAATTAGTGTGTAAGATGCCTCTGATATGCAAGGTCACGTCGCAAAGGAGAATGACAATGGTAGTGGAGCGTTTCAAGTATTTGAAATCTAACTTAACCTAACCAAACTTAACCTAACCTAACTTAACCTTATCTAACCTAACTCACTATTGAACTCACACTAACAGAAATTTTGACGTTCTCACAGCTATCTACCATCCAGTAATGAACCTTGCTTGCACATATTAGCTAATTTTTATTTTTTATACTAAATAGATAGACGTGGTACCATTTGTCGCAACGTAATCATTTTTGAAGTCATTAGTAGACCATTTTCAGATAGGATGGTACAAAAATCGCGAAAAATCGAGTGGTACGAAATGCCGCTGGTACCATTTGTCAAGACACCTATCCGCATATATTGCAACTAAAATGAATGTGTGCACTTTACAGTTAGGCCTAATTTATTAAATTATAAATTTAAAAAAAAATTTAGGGCCTATATGCACTACCGTACGACACGCACCGGTGGGCTAAGCTTATTTCTTTTAAATCGCCGGGGATGGATGGTCAAGGCTTGAGTCCCAGCCGCGTGTATTAATTGTGGTTTGAGATAAATAGTTTATTACTCTAAATCCACAAACATGTGGGTACATGTATTTTAAGGGACACCTGACTAACCCCTACCACATTAGCTTAATTCATCCATGTGTTAAATCTTAAAGTGTGGTGAAATCCTGAGAGATAGAACAAAACAATGTAGTCATAATGATACAAAACATTATGTGTATAGCTATTGTGGAATGAAGATAATACAAAGATATTTACAACAATGTTCTACAACAATGGGTTGAAGACAGCAATAATAAAGGGTTCCTCACGCTAATGTGGATGCATTTTATCTAACTATCTACCTTCTCATCCTTATTTCAGTATCGTAATTGATGTCTTCAAACAACCCAAACAGGTACTCGTTCTAGGTGAAAATAAATAAATAAAATAACGAATTAATTGAGGATCTAGAATTGGGAAGGTAGCTTATAGGAATTGCACCCGAATTAGTTTGTAAATGTTAAAAACCACCAGTGGCGGCTCGTGTATAGGCACTGCGGAACTGCATCACCCCCTATTTCCACTTGATATTATCGATAACATTTAATATAATGAGTCCTTTTTTCTTTAATTCTTTCTTTATTTTTGTAGTACAATATATATTCCTTAAGCTTAATATCAGTACTTCAATAGCCATTCCCCAGTTTATGAAAAAGATACAAAATTCTTTGTATGGAACTGTGCGCTTCACAGTTCCAGCGACGTGGTGTTTGACTGTTGTGCGCATGCGCACACAGGATAGAGGTGGGGAGGAAGGCAGGACTGCCAGGTAGAGAGAGCTCTGTTGCTCTCGCAGTGCCGGATCTGGCGTGATGGTGGAAGGAAGTTTTTTTTACCCAGCGTGTGTTATGCTTAAAAACCGTGTAACTTATCATATTCTTGAATGGGATAAAGTGTAGAAAAGTGTAGAATTAGATTATTATTCTGCTTCCAGCTATTCTATTTGATTCTTTTTTTTTCGGTTCTTTTATTTAATAGAAAGACTAAATGCGCTTTCAGTACTTTCAATGGAGAGAAATTTCCTCAATTGTCATCCAGAGATCAAGGAGAAAATTATTGAACTTTTTGCGCAAATTAAAACAAGAAGAATGGATTTAAATTTTAAATGAATAGATCAAGCTTGAACTGTAACAATTTAAGTTAAAGTAGGTAAAAAAGTTTTTTTTTTGGTAAGATTTTATCAGGTTCCTGAATAAATTTCCTTTTTATACCTGTTTTTTTCCCTTCTACACAATTTTAAAACAAAGGCAGCAGCACCCCCACTGATTTTAGCTACGATCCGCCACTGAAAACCACAGTAATAAATTACATAAAGAAGATCACCTATTGGTGTACCCTAGCCATTATTCAAAGCTTGACTTACACGTCACCGGTAAATAGGTATATTGCGAGACTAACGCCTTTAACCACGTAATCATCATTACGGCTAAGTTTTGATCTGAGCTCGTTATTAGGTCGTCTACTCATATAAACTATGTTCAAATGTGTCAAATACAGAATATATAACATGTTTGTTTCATACTTACAGTGTGATTTTATTACCACAGCGTATTACTACCCAGCCGGGATATACGGATTTATTTATGTTTGTGGTGAAAGAATGAGAATGTTATAATTGATAGGAAATGTATCCACATTTAATTGGAGGTAGATTTGTGTAGATGGAGAGTGAGAAATTATTTAGGAAAGAAAAGCCTCATTGCAACCAACTGAGACTCGAACTTTAACCTTCTCACCGCTTTCAAATCAAATTACATGAACCTGACATTTTTTCCTCCTACCCACCAATGTGGGTCAGTATGAATACATTTCCAAGAGAAAATATAGTTTCTGGTTAGAATACTCTCTTTGTTTATCTTGACAATACACTATGGTGTTGTTTATTTATGATAGGGTCATAGTGTAACCCCTTAAGGTGGGGATGTAGGGGATGTAAGAAAAGGTGGGTGTTTTAGCAGTTTTTTTAAGCAAAACATATTTACATTTGTAGGTCAAAATAAATCAAATAATGCTTTTATACAAGTATAGAGTTTAATTTTCTTCACATGGTGACCTCAACAGTTGTTGAATATCTGTCAAGGTGGTCCTTGAATTTAATGAGAAGTTTTTATCTTTATTTAAAGAGATTCTGATCCAATGCTTCTATGCTCATGACAGATGTTCAATTAATGTTGATATCACCATGTGACCAAAATTCAATTCTATGTTTGTATAGAAGCAATATTTTGTTTATTTTGGACAAAAAAATGATTTGCTATAAAAATTGCAACATCACTGACATTTTCTCGTGTTTTCTTCTAACCCAACCTTAAGGGTGTATGGCTCAACATTAATAATATAATAATTATACATATATATATATTATTAGGTCTTCTCAAACCAAACTTGGATCAGTGTATTAGATATAGATTAAATGTATATCTTAAGCAAAGTGTTAACTCAAAGTGTGAAATTTTGGTATCTAATGCAACTATTTTTAGAAAAACGTATGAGCCAAAGATTTCATATTTAGAGTGTTAGCAGTACTTGAGGAGGTTTATTAATTGAAATAAATATTATATCAATGAACTTTCAATCAATCGCGTAAAAAATTGCCAAATAAATGCAATATTCAATTAATTATTTTGTATACTTAAACGTGTATAATTAAATGGGGGAAGTAAATCAATTAATGCCAACTTCTTTTAACTTTATAATGGTATTTCATCTACATTAATATTCAATCTGAAACTCATGAAAACTGAGCTGCCTCATATTTCCCCCCCCGGGTTTTGAAAATATATCTGATGCAACCCCGCAATAGCCGAAACATTATTATTAGCACCACGTCTTACTACCCGTTTGTGTTATACGCACTTACGCTAATGTGTAATGATAGTGTGATTGTGAGACAAAATGGAGGACCTACAGTTTAACGCGGAATCCGAACCACGGTGGAGGTCTGGCATTCCACACATTCACAAGTTGTGATTAATACATGTCTTGTCAGAGGTGAAGGAAGGGTTTGGTAATCAGATACATTTGTGCCGAAACCGAGGATTGAACCCCGGAACCCCAGCTCACAAGTCTGACACCTTACCCCTAAACCACCAGGTCACCCAATAGTCGGAACAGAACTGCCTGGTCAGAGTAGAGCAGACAACTCATCCATTCTCACTCCAAGTCACTAGCTGTCTTTCCTTTAAACCATAAATATATCGCCAGTGTTTTTGACAAGTTTGTAAAGATTCAGTAGCCCCATTACTTCTTTGGTGCTGACTGATAGCTCACAGCTGACTTCTGACAGTCAACATATAGGTATAAAACCTACATTTTGACCGTCAGAAGTGACAGCTGCTAAACACATGTTTTTGCAGATCATATGGTTCGGCGTAGGGATACATAATTCGGTCTGATAACTTTTCAAAGCTTTTAGCTGTCAGTTGTGAGCTGTCAGTCAGCACCAAAGAAACCATGGGGCTACTGTAACTACCCTGACCCATCCATCACCATCCATCTTTAGGGATTGTTACCCGGCTCTCCACCGTTTTCAAGTCAGTGTGGCAAGTGCGACATTGATGAAATATATTTTTTCCCCATTATTGCTGAGTGTAATTGCATTTAATGTCTTTAGGGATGTGTGAGGTGTATTAAGAGTGGAAAAACAATTTTTATTGTTTTAAAAAATTTCCCCACAAAATTTTAAAGATGGCAGAAGAGATGTAAAGGGCAAAAGGAATAAGCATTCCAAGACAATGAAACGCTTTTAAGAAGAAATTTGAAAACCCCAAACCGCTAATAAGTTGGTGAAATGACTTCAAACCTATATTATGTTATTGAACTTAAATAATAAAGTTCTTTTAAAATGGTGACCTGGTGGTCTAGGGGTAAGGTGTCAGACTTCTGTGCTGGCGGCCGGGGTTCAATCCTCGGTCCCGGCAAAGATTTAT